>OZ007570.1:47349055-47436555 GCA_963931925.1 Onchidella celtica
GTGAAAAAATGTTAAACAATTTTCAAATTATTGCCAAAGTCATCACCTTTATCTTAATAAATGTATCTCCGTACATACAGGTGCGTCTGTGCATTTTCACCTGTTCAGATCTATAGTTTCCATAGTTTTAAATTATTTCTACCATTTTATAATTATTAGTATTATTTCACCATTATTACTGCTGTTGTTATTATTATTACAAATTTAATATATTTACAAAGTCTGCAAACCGGCGTCTGCAAAACCACAGAATAGGACATCTCACAACAAACAAACAAACAGACGATGCGTACCCAGATTAAAGATATTAGAAACAATAAGATGAGACACTCCCTTCTTCGCACCTCTAAAAAAAAATCGTGCACACAATTTGTGTGCTGAGCGGGGGCGGGGGGGGGGGGGGGCACATGGCGCATAACATGAAAACAGTGCTTAATATAATGATAAAGTAATGAGGCAGATTTGTTACAGTGCTACTGCGACCCAAAAAAAAAGTAGCCAGAGTTTTCTCACAGCCATTGAAATTATACGTTAAAAAATCAGCTAGGTGGCGATGCGAAATATGTCCACGCAAACGTGCTAGCTATCTCATCTAATTGTATCTAGTATCTTTGCCCATACAACGGCAACAAAATAAATGTATTACAACACAAGAACACCAAACCAAATCGGGCACACACACACACAAAAAGTAACGTATTTTGTTTTCTTTCTTTCTCCCTCTTGAATCAGTTAACCCTGGGGGAAGTGACCCCAACTACTTCGTGGTGGATACCGATTATAACACGTATGCAGTGGTCTTTTCCTGCTCTCGAGTGGCTGGCATAAACATTCGTAAGTAACATTGTGTTTGATGTTTTACTGGCACTGTCTTGACATGAACTTTGGCAGTGTTAGCTACTTTTTCCCCACGGCCCCAAACAGTTTCAATCCCCAATAAAATACATGAACAAACTACAGTAAACAGATACACACACCATCTTTGGTGAAGGCGATCTCTTTCAATTCTTGTTACCGCCGTGACCTAGTTTCGCGAATTGGCGGAAGTGAGATTTCTCTCTAATACCTAATCTCTGATGTTATATTAAACATCGTTACGCGCGTGCCTGGTTACGAACAATCGATCACATACAAAATGGCACAGGCTAGTCAAAATTGATGACGTATTCCTGCCTTGTGTCGCTTCTGGTAGTATATCTAGTCTGTTTTCATTCGCTCTTTCTCTCTGTTTTCAGAATTCGCATGGATTTTGACACGCACAAGAGATGTCGCTCCCAATAACTTGTCAGCACTTAAAGCAAATCTTGCGGCCGCTGGTATCAATGTCAACAGATTTAGGCGTATTGACCAGACAAGTTGCACCAATTAAATCCAGATTGTCTTCTTATATAATCAACGTTTACTGATTTATGTCTTAATTACTATTACATAATATATTAATAACATTTTTTTGTTTGTTTGTTTGTACTGTAAAGAGAGGCAAATTGCTTTATGTAACAACGCTCTTTCACTGAATTAATGTAGTTAATCGTTAACCCCTTGATATGGCGTTGCGTAGGGATGGAAACAGCAGCATCGCTAATATGATGGAAAACAGCCCGAAAAACTTCATAAAAGTGACTAATAAAACATGGAGAAATGATACAAAGGGCGTACCATAGGGGCGGTGGTCCCGGCTGCAAAATTCTTAAGGGCGGAACATTTCAAAGAAAAAATAAATAAATTAGAAATAAACAAAGCGCCCCCCCCTCCCCGCTCACGCAGAAAATGTCCCAATGTTCGAACATTCTGCTCAGTTTTTCAGCGTGATATGGCCGTGTGTGCTAACAGAAGGTGCAATACTTACCTTGCCCCGGGCGCTGGCAACCCACGCTACAACACTGACCCCTTGTCTACCAGTGCGACGTGTGCGTTCTGATACCAGTTTCAATCTTATCTTACAAACTGAAATAATTCAGTAAATCTTAAACTCTTCAAAACTTTTATGACGTTAAGCCATTTGATTTGATTTGACTTTGGGTTTCACGGCGCGTCGGCATGATGACGGCTACTTTGCACCCTTGACGGTCTGTTTAGGGTGCACATTCTTTATTTAATGTTTCGTGTTCAGAGCTTTTAAATTTAAGAATAGAATTATAATTTTATCACGCTGGTAAAGTTCTCAAATGTTGTTTTGTATGGATCGGAATGAAGGTTTTGTACATGAGTATTACAGTTTTTCAACCACAGTAATTAAAGGGTTAATGTAAAGTTGTTAGTTTAAATTTGCTGGACTACTTCTGCCCTACCAGATCCTTCTGTGTAATCAATCACCTTAGGGAATTCAGATATGATGTTAGGTTGATTCTCTAAGGCTGCTACGAGGATGAAAAGCTCAGGCGCTACCTTTTCTGAGTACCACTCTGATAGAGACTTCCGTTTCAAAGTCCGGTATTATTTGTACAGGGCAGATGGGAGATTTTTAACTCAAGAATGAACCGAAGAAGATTGTGTAATGAACATTAATCTGCCTTTTCCATTAATACAACTGATATTTTCAGTCCAAACATGATTAGGGTGATGTTACATATTATATTGCATTACATGTATTGAGAACTCCCCCCCCCCCCCCCCCCCTTCTAATTACACAATGACCATGGCATCTTTTGTTTGACTTTGTATAGAATTCTGGTGTGCAAACCATTTCTCGCTCGAGGAAGAAATACATTCTGTAGGTTTTAATATGGGAAGAAAAGGCAATGTTGAATGGGACCCTGTGCAGCTGCTCACAGCCGTCTGGCTGCATGGGCATACTGGGCATTTGCTCAGAGGCCCCGAGAGTTCAAGGGGCCCCGTGCATGCAAAACTTTACATGTGTTTTTGAAATGGGGAAGAAAATCCCATCCCTTGCCCAGCCAGGGGCCCATAGTGATGGTAAGACGGACGTGCTTGTGCTTTTTCTCTGGAACTTTTGTTCTCGTCATTGGTAACATGAAATTCAAATTTTCGCTACAAATGTCGGACCTTTTCAGCACAGAGTGGCTTAAACATACCGAAGTTGCCTCTATTATAAATATAATATTTTATCATCACTAGTTCAAAACAAATGAAATAATATTATCCACTATTAAATCATAACAGAGCTTAATTATCAAAACTGGCAAGTACCATGACGTAAAATTTGTGATTAAAAAGAATTGCCTGTCACTACTGACACAATTATGTCCAAAGCATTTAGGCAAACTTCTGACTCGTAAATGGGAATCAAGTCAGGAAGAAAGAGTACTGCGATGCCGTCTCAAGCGATGATGAATTTTGCAATTATTCATTTCGTTGCAATGAAATTTCAACCATTTTTTTTTTTTGTTGTTGTGCTGATTTGTGAAAAGTTCTATATAACCTCATTTCACTGTATTTACATCTATCAGCTGATGTCGTCCTAGCATTATCCGTTCGAAGTCATTCGACAATCGTCCAATGACGTAATTATCATTTCATTTTTATTCTGGATGTTTGTATCCTTGGGCTATTCCACGTAAAAGCAACCACTCCTGTATCTGGTACAGTAATTGTACTGTGGACAAAATCTTCTGAAATGAAGTGCTTGACCTGATCAGTAAAATCAATATAAAATAATCATGTAGTCGTTATAGCTAGTGCGGGGGGGGGGGGGGGGGATTATTATTATATTTTCATGTATATTGCCTGTACGCCTTATCAGTTACCATGAAATAATCCACGTACATGTAAAAAGATTATGTGTTATTCTCTTTTGTCTTTATTTTTTTTTTCTCTTTCTGGGCTGCATCTGATCAAACATTTTGCTAAGCTCAGTGACCTCGATTGGGTTCTTTCTATACATTTTGTCAACCAAAAAAAGAGGAAAAAAAAACGGTTTTGATCAATCTGTCAACATGGTGTTCATGCCTATTATAATAATTATTGTCTCCTTGTATAATCTGTATAATCACATTGTGTAATCATGCTATTGTTTAGTCGTGATGGAGGCCTACACGTTTTGTGAAGTTATTAATTCCAGCTTTAATTATTAAAGAAAAATTGGTATTAAAGAAATTATTGATAATTGTCTGTGTCTTGTTCAAATGTGGATATCCAAATCTGTCTGTTACTCTGCTTGTCTATCTATCTATCTATCTATCTATCTATCTATCTATCTATCTATCTATCTATCTGTCTGTCTGTCTGTCTGTCTGTCTGTCTGTCTGTCTGTCTGTCTGTCTGTCTGTCTGTCTGTCTGTCTGTCTGTCTGTCTGTCTGTCTGTCTGTCTGTCTGTCTGTCTGTCTGTCTGTCTCTGTCTGTCTGTCTGTCTGTCTGTCTGTCTGTCGATCTATCTATCTGTCTATCTATCTATCTATCTATCTATCTATCTATCTATCTATCTATCTATCTATCTATCCACCCTTCCATCCATCCATCCATCCATCCATCCATCCGTCTGTCCGTCCGTCCGTCCGTCCGTCCGTCCGTCTGTCTGTCGGTCAGTCTGCCTATCTATCTAGTGCAAACAGTAGCATTGCTAATATGATGGAAAATAGCACGAAAAACTTCATAAAAGTGACTAATAAAACATGGAGAAATGATACAAAGTATCGATGTCAACGAGTAAAACTAAGACTCACAGAAAGAATGATTATTAGGGAGGCCCGAGGAAATTGTCTCTTCTGTGAAGAAAGGTAGGCTATCAAAGGAAATTAAAAAATAATTCGGAAAGTGAAAAACTGCGCAGAGAAATAAGCCTGATGACACTTTTAGGACTATCTTGAATTCAAAACACCTCAACAACCATGTAAGAAAAAACACGTATCAAGATGGAAACACTGAGCTCAACACTAAAGTTGATTTACCAAAACTGATCCAAAAGATGCATACTTCTCAGTGCTCATTCATGAGGAAGACAATGCTTTCTTAGATTAGTACTTGAAAAATCACTTGAATTTATGAATTTCAGTGCCCACCTCAAGGACACACAGATGCTCGGAGGCTACTCACTACGCTCAGAAAACAAACCTTTAATGTCGACGTTAAGGGCACAAGGTTTTGTCAAAAGCGATCGATAGAGATGATCTTTTATTAACAGGTGCACGTGAACTGGATATTATTTCCAACTTGGAACAGGCTTTCTTCGTTTTGGACAAGCAGGTTTCACAACTCATCCAGAGAAATCCGTTTTTGTAGGGAATAAACAGATCGAATTTTTGGGGTTCGTAATCAACAGCGAGTCATTTAAATTAAACTCTTTTAATTCCTTTGCACTCTTGTGAAATTTTATGACAGCCTTGAAACAAAACAAAGCGACGGGAAAAAAATACAAAACCAAGAAAATGTCATCTCATTCAAAACTACGTGTTTTTTTTTTTTTTATCATCAATGTTTTTCTTTTCCGGGGGAAGATGGGGGGGGGGGGGAGGCGGTCTTTGCCCTTGGTTGTAACCTCTACCACATTTAATACCTGACGACAACACTGCTTTAATTTATTTCACCTCACACTTCAGTCCCATGTTCATAGACGAGAAACGGCGACGCCAGCGTTACGGGTCTTTAATACTTTTCCCAAGATCTCGGAAGTTCAGGGATACTGGCATTTTTTTAAGTTCTTGGGAATTTTGGAGCCGTTGTGTATTGGTCATTATTTTTCTATTACAAAAAGACAGACAGAAAGCAAAAAACACACCTAAACAAATTCTCTGAAATGATGTCTTCTATAAGATCAGCGGATGTGCCGCAAAGTTATCCCAAACATAGAAAACATAATTATCTTTAAAATGACGTCACAAACTTGCCCATACTCCCACAACGCTGTTGTTGACCTATAAGGCGAAGGGAGCCTCATGGGCTACATGGGATTGCCTGTGTGTGATGATCTTTTACGCAATGTGATGTGCAAGCGAATCGCTGGCAATACTTATTTTGAATGGAACGTTTTATGAAAAAAATTGTAAAATCTCAAATACATGAAGCGTACATGTTTTTGGGTTGAAAAAAAATCTTGGGATTTTTTACTTCTTTTTTTTTTTATTTCGCCTTAGGATTTTTTATTTTTGTTATGCCGGATTCTGGGATTTTTTAAAATGTTCAATGGCAACCCCCCGGGGGGGGGGGGGGTCACACTCCTTAGATTTGATCCCATAAGACAGTGACTTATTGACCTCTACCGACTCTAATTAATTTTACTGTGACCTTTTCAAAGTTTCTTTTCATTCCCCTCACGTCCTGACTAATGGAGAAGCCCAAACACAGTCATGACAAAATATTGGCTCCGGCAATCGGTGGTGTAGAATCACTGCCACTGTAACAAATCAATTAAACTTTTGAACCCTAACAAGCACATCGTCATGTCTGAAACAAATGGATTGCATGAAGGGTGGAACATTACATGGTCAATTTGAGCATATTATTACTCAAAGCCTTAAAATAATGAATTGTGGCAGGTGGAAATCAGCTTTTTCGGCCACATTTCGCATTTAATGTGCAAAAATACAATGAGAAATAAAAGTTTTGCCAATTTCCTGCTCAACCTCCCCACCGCGCCTTCCCCGACTCCGTCCCCTCCCATAAGTGAGAGAACATCCTAGTAAGTGTCAAGTTATGATTCTATTCCTGTTATTACATTCAAACATCTGGGGGAATATGCTCTGTATAGAGCGGTAAGGGATTTGATGAGCCCTAAGCAATGTAGAGCACGGAGACCGCTTGTTAAGAAGTTACACCCGAAAATCTCACCAAGGTGGGTATGGAAATATGGACTTGGGGCGCCATAAACCATAGAAAATGAAGGAGTGAATCATATGTATCTCGTGTTCATTGGGCTTTAAACATTACTTAAATAAATTAAAGAATTAATAAAATTTCAAAGCGAAAGACAAAAAATATGAGCCACTGCGGATATTTTCGGCCATAAGCTGCGCCTTCATCATCATCATCATTGCCTTTCTCACCCTGGATCAGGGTATAGGCCACCAACAAACACCTTCCATCCCTCTCTATCATGGGCCAGCCTCTTTACATTATTCCAAGTCTTTCCGCTTCGTTGCACATCATTTTCTCTGGCTCTTCTCCACGTTCCGCGCGCCCTTCCTCTTGATCTCTTGCCCTGGGGATTCCAGTCCAATACCTTCTTCGTGATGCTGTTTCCTGGCCTCCTGAGAGTGTGGCCGATCCATCTCCATCGCCTCCTACCAATTTCCTCTCTGACTGGGTTCTGTCTTGTTCTTTTCCATACAATTTCATTGCTGACCTTGTCTGTCCATCTGATCTTAAGTAGCTTCCTCAAACATCTGTTGATGAAAACTTGGATTCTCTTTATGCAGGCCTGGGACGCATTCCAGGTCTCACATCCATACAACAGGACTGACTTCACGTTCGAGTTGAATATCCTCAGCTTTGTTTTTAGAGATATATCCTTGATTCTCCAAATCTTGCTTAAGGATGTGAAAGCTGCCTGTGCCTTTCCAATTCGTAAGCTGCGCCTTACTTAACTTAATGTACCCACACCCAGCGCTGGTACTGAGTTTAGTAACGAATTTTATCTTATTTTCCCCATCCTTCTCCTCTCCACCCAGCCACGCCCAACCTGTGGTAGACAACAGCATTATTAAATATGCTCGGCTTGCTCACCATCGCTCAGAACTAGTATTTCAACAGTTTGAGAGGCATTGGTACAGATTGGCTGACCCCACCCTTAACCTGAAATGTTAATTATCATCATGATTAATGCAGTTGAGAGAAGAGGTTCCACATTCTACACCTCCCTATTTGTCCCTTACGTTACACTTTTCATCTTTTCTCATGGCACACACTAAGACACACAGAGGTTGGCAACCGGTGGCTGGTGAGCCGCATGTGGCTCTTTTAGTTTCCATCTGTGGCTTAATTGCTCATATAAAAAATTGTAGGTCAGAAAAAAAAAACAACTTTTATTTCATGCAGACTGTCCCAACTATAATTTTATTACCGCAACAAAGTTAACATTATAATGTCTTGCTGGACTCTAGAATTCTGTGAGTATGTTTTACCCTCTGACTTTATAAATAAAGATCTGGTATACGTTCTTGCGTATTGTAGTATCACTCTTAAATTGACGTCTTTCGAAAATCTCAAATACGGCCTCCTCTTCTCTGAAAGGTTGCTGACCCATGGTATAGACTGACCGGAACCTTGACGTGAATTGTCAATTATCATCATTAATGCAAGTCAGGAGAATAGGTGTCACATTCTTACGTCTCGCTATGGCATCCTTCCAGTTCGGTGAACCATTTCTTCTCATGACACGTCTTAAGAAGGACACGGGAACCCCCGCTGAGAACCACCGATTAGTAACTGTTATGCCCTAAAACCCCGCAAAATAGGCCAAGGGATAGTTTGGGGGCAAAGAATTTAAAATTCAAGGTCGTGAACATCACTCTGTCCGGGATAATTACGACAGTAAACAGATGAAAACTTGTCTATTTTTGTGTTAAATATTTATTTATTGCTTGAAATTTTAAAGATCTGTTGTGGACCAAACAACCCCGTGGCCCCATACCTTTTCTTGTCTGGTCTCCCAACATTCATTCCAAAAGCAAAAATAGAATAACAAAAATGACGGTGCTCATTTTATTTTTGTGAGTGACTTGAGCTGGAAGTCCAAATTTTAGTTTTTCCTAAGCAAGGCTCATTGATGATGCCTTTCAGAAACTTCCAATTGCATAAAAGATCCCAATTTTGCCGCCCGGGGAAAATTGTCACTTCGATTGATTTCTCGATGCGAAATATGAAAATAATAGAATGGAAAATGAGATATATGCGTCTATAGGCGATAGTTTTAATGCATTTGTGCTTTCTGAAATACGGCCTTCTCTAAGGTCGGGGGTAGGAAATGATATGTTTATGTAATGATGCCTAAGATGTGTGTACTATATTATAATTATGTGCTCTTAAAAGCTATGTGAACGTGAACTTCCCTCATGGGATGATAAAGTGATTCTTATCTTATCATTAAGAGAAGAAGAGCCGTATTTGAGATTTCCGATAGTTTCAATATAAGAGCGAGCCGTGACGCCCTCGTAAGTCTTCATACCACTAATATTTTTTTCTCATTTAGAGATATTTCTTTAACGAGAGCAATGAGAGCAAAAGGGCATCAGCTGAAAACTGTCAACGAGTAAAGTGTCTCTACTAATTTACACCTTAACTTTGGCTATATTGTAAAGAACTATGCCGGTTCAGAATGTATCTATGTTAACCGTGTATCGCAAATAAACAGGGCATGGCACCACTTAATGTCTTTGCACTTGTAGCCTTGGAGACAAAACTTTTCAGCTAGAGAAGGCCAGGCCGTACAACTGTCTCCACTCCTGTATTAACTTGTGTCTGTCGCTGACACGCACGACATGGATATTTTCAGGTACAAGGCCATTCAAGAGATTTGCATAATATTCATCATTTAAACTTACCATTTCAATGCGAGGTGATAAGTAATTGTAAACAGAATGCCTCTATGACAAGCAAACGGGTTCAAAAAGTGTAAACAAGAACTATTTACAACTAAAATTCGGTTAGCTTTGTTTTGTTTTATTTTTGGAAAAACAATTATTTTCGAATCACGTTCTCGACCAAGCAAACAGAATGCCATGCGCATTGTGATGTTGGAAAGCGAAAGAAAAAAGAAAAATCTCATCCAGTTCTGCGCCAGTCTTGGCTTCTGTATTCTTTGGAGATTCACATCGTGCTCCTGTAAATGTGCTTAACTACTAAAATACATTTCAAAGTGTTATGGTTAGAAAAATTGAGGTGGGGAGGGGGGAAAGGGAATTGTTTACTAAATGTTAGGTGTGGGTGTGGTGAAAAGGAAGAAGGATAGGGGGAGAAAGAGATAGAGAGAAAACTGAACTTTTGAAGAATAAAACAACATAACTGCTATCAGAAGATGGAGGATCCAAATTGTTGTTATTATTATTATTACTATTATTTATGTTTATGTTTATGTTGTTGTTGTTATTGTTTGGGGAGGGGGGGGGGCTGCTACTGTTTTTTGTTGTTGTTTTTTTCATGTGAAACCGGAATATCGAACGCATTATAAGCCGCAGAGAAAAGATAATTAAGAACAAAAAATTATAAATATTTCAGACTTTGAAAGGACTTTATTGCTGCCGTCCGAATAACAATGCACTCCTTATCTCTAGTGTGTTGAAAGGTAAGCCCGTCCAATGAAGAAAATGAAATAGAATCCTGAAGTAAATATTTCAATGTTATAGAATTATTTTATTTATGCATCTATTTTTTAAACTATTTTTCTCTCAAGGTAATCAAGTTTACTTCGTTAAACAAAACAAAAAGGGGGGGGGGGTGGCGGGTGGGTTGAAAAGTCAAATAAAATAATGATTAGGTTTATCTGCAGGCTTTCTCGGAAATTTCTAATCACAGGCCGCATGGCTAATGCTGTACTGTTAGCATTTTCTAATTTTCTAAGGATGGCAGGCTTGTTTTTGTGAGACGCCCATGGTTTATGTTCCTGAACAACAACCTTAGTCATGATACGCCATGGCAACTCAAATGTCTCTTCCCACCCCCTGCTTCCCTCAAGAGAGCCTGTCACTGAATGTTGAATTAAAGATAAACTGTTTATCCCGCCTACTGCCAACTTACACAAGTCAGACTCTGAAGTGAGGATTGACAGAGAAGGTCTTTGTTGTGGGGGTCCTGGAAGGAAAGGTGCGTTTTTTGCTGTTGTTGACGAATTTACCATTATTAACAAGGTCTTAAAAACAAGGTTTTATTACAATGTTCTCTTGGTAAAATTATTTGGGATTTTGTAATGATAAGTTACTACAAACAAGATCTGGCAATAGCCCAAAAAATGTACCTTAATTTTTTTCTGCCATTGCATCATACCGTTATCATTGGCTGCTGTTTTACGTACGCACGCACCCTAAGCAGTTTGTGCCAGGGGCGCATGCGTATACATATCTATCCATAGCCCTGTCCTTATCCTCAACCCTAAACCTTATCGAATCCCTAAATCCGGCCCCCTACCCTTTCAACCAAAAAAAAACAACAACAAAGCAACAAATCTGAAAGAATAATAAATCATAATTAATTAAGGCTGTTGTCAAGGAGTATTTCGGGAGGAGCTCTCTAGCTCTGGCATCACAAAAGGCTTTGAAACACGTCCAACGCAACAACAACAACAACAACAAAAAACAACAACCTTGGGAGGACATACGTACTTGCAACAACATCCTGTATCATTTAATAATACTGACAAATTCTCGACTTCAGACTCACGAATAAAAACAATTTTCAGTTAGAATATAGCTTTCAGCCTGAACTCCGACCCGAAGAGGTTGTAGAATGGGATCCAGATATTTAAATTCCACTTTGGGTTGAATTGACTTCAGTACAACCAGAACGTGTGACATAAAAAGTATTAGTGAACTACATCCTTAAATTTTCAAAATGTCTTGGTTCCACTTTGGCTCAAAGTATATTGCATTTATCTATCGCTTACCAAGGTGCCCATTTTCTTGCAAATTGCTGTCTGCCCCAATTTCTCTTATAATTATGAAGCAGAACTTTGGTTACACCTATGTGTAGGTAGGCCTACATTATGCATCAAGCAGAATCTCCAGATTAAAATTGAGGCTTCGCCTCTGGTGATTGAAACAAAGAGATCCCAAGGTTCGACGAACTAAGTACTTTCACCCTAGTCGACCTGTTATCTAAGCTTACATGAAAATGGACAACTTGACCAGATACAACCGGATGATTCTGGTTTACCTTATCACCTGATTAACTGATGACGTAAATGCAGTGGAAATTACGAAGTTTTTACTGAAGAAAAACAAACAATAAAGATGTAGGTAGCCGGTCCTTCGTCTAATTATCCAAGGTAGGGAAAAAATAAAGCTGTAAACTTGAAATGTTTTCTGTGTCAAATACAGGTCAAATTCAGTGGCGTGCAGAGGTTTGGTGGTGCCCCCCATCGTGCCAGGGACCAACTCCTCCATTGTTTGCCTCAAAACTAAAGTATAATTACACAATACTCTGTGATTGGATACCCTTGAAATGGATGCTCGGGGCCGTCGCCCCCCCTCCCATGTGCCTCCCCCCCTTTTCTGCACGCTACTGGTCATAATTATTTATAAACATTTGAAACATTGCACTCCCCGTAAATCAACAGTAAAACAAGTCCTTGACTGAATACATAGAATACTTGGCAAATTAAAAAAACAGAGTTGTCATCTACAGTTGTACTTACAGTCTAATACACACTCGTGAGGTCTCAAGCTAGGACCAGCGATTTGTCCCTGTGGCAGTTTGTGCAGAACAGTGATTCTCAAACTGGAGGAACTTGTCTCCCATGTTAAGAATTTTAAATGTAACGGGATGAATTTTGACTGGGGGAGATTTTGGCGAGGAGTTTCAGCCAGAGGATGAACCCCAAACTGGGAAACAATGTATTCTGTACACTGTGTATGAAATGAAATACTAATATCCACAACTTTCAGGATGTCCGTGACTTAACGATTCACACACAAAAAAAAAAAACAACTGCGGCTTCAGACTGAATCACGTTTGAGATTATTTAGTTACTAGAACTGAAAACTGTGGAGCATGATGATTGTTATGATGCTCAGGTGGCACTTGATAACTGGCTATTATTAGTTCAGCTTCATATTTATCATAATTCTTTGACGGTCAAGTCATACATACATATAAAAAGACACATGTTGTTTTCATAAACAGAAAAAAAAAAAAACATGCGGTCATCCACTCTTTCCGTTCGTTGCTGCCTATCACAATATAACATTTGAATAATTATGTACAACAAAATGTAAACGTAGTTGTTACGTCCCGCAAAGCAATCGTCTTGCAGTACCATTCTTCGCTTTATCCACACCCCAAACCCCCGCTCACTCATGTTTTCCCCACCTTTTATTTGACCTACTTTTGCTTTACATGAAAATATCAACGGTTAAATCAAAATTTTAGATGACAGTTCAAAATAGGGGAGGGATTGAGTAAACCTGGATTTGTAAAGGGGGCCATCTCCAGATTAAAATTGAGGCTTCGCCTCTGGTGATTGAAACAAAGAGATCCCAAGGTTCGACGAACTAAGTACTTTCACCCTAGTCGACCTGTTATCTAAGCTTACATGAAAATGGACAACTTGACCAGATACAACCGGATGATTCTGGTTTGGGACCCTGAGAACCACTGGTCTAGAACAATCTCGCCCTGCCTGACTCATTAATTGCGATTTCACACATCCGCACGCCCTGGAACCCCTCTATATATATTTAACGCGAAAGGTCTCAAGCTTAGTACGGACATTCCAGTTGATGGTAAGCTCATTCCAGGTAGTACCTGACCATTAACACTGTGTGTGTGTGCCATCCTAGGGTACATCAGCCAGTGCAATCAGTTATCCGATGCACTTAATTACTAACTATCACACCTCATTGCTACCATTGGTAATGCCATTAAATCATTTGGCATTGTTGCCGTATCCTTAATCTTAGTTTGTTAATTGACATACAGGATTTTCTATCTTTTTTTCTTCTCTTGAGTTTGGGTTTTACTACGCGTCGGCACGACAACTGTCCCTTTGATCCTATCACAGGTCTAACTGGGTACTCTGTTTTATATATATATATAATTATATATTTTATTATTTTTTGTATTCAGACCTTCGGGTTTAAATTTTGGAAGTGAATTTAAATAGTTTTGTTTAAAATTCATCATACTGGTAAAATTCTCAAAAATCATTTCGTATAGATTTGAAAAGAGTCAAAGCTGCAAGCTATAAAATACATACCTGCATTTGAAAATTAAATAATAAAATGTATTTGGCATTTTCTTTCCTACTAATTTTATCGTCGTCAATCTCATGTTTGGGTGATTTTGGTGGTTTTGAGTTATCATTGCTCGTGTTGAATTGTATACTCTCAGGGGGTGACTTATAGATGTATTTAATAGTTTTGAAGTTATAAGCAGAAATGTTTTTGTCACATCCAAGAATAAGAAAAGGGACCAAAACTTTGAAACTCTGTCTTGAAAAATTAAAGAATTTTTGATACAAACGCCTTTACATGAGAAGAACCGAAAATGTGACACTTTCGAAATTTACTGTTAACCAAGAGGAGGTTCAGGACCGCTGCAGGTAAAGCCTCTAAAGAGAATGAAGAATATTAAGGATATTATCTAAACTTTGATGTCAGATTTCCCAAACGGTGAACCAATTGGGAGAATGCTTGTGTATAGGGGAGTTGTCGTTGCATTAAAACTACATGTACAACAGTAATGACTTCATGTTATAGGTCTTTTCATTCTTAGACTTTGAGTAAGCTTCTATCATCATAGTGGTGACTGCTAAGTGCATTATCGGCCTGGCCACTTCCAGCATCACCAGCATCACAACCACAACCGGATTGCTAAATGAAATTGCATTACTGTTTTAGGCTGACGTCCACTGAGTCAAGTCTTGGTTTGTGTCGATTTTAGTGAGGTGCGAACCAGAGAGTTTGTATGTATAGAGAGCTTCACTAATTGGTCGATTTGCACTGCGAGACACGAGAAGCGTCGCGAAACCACTGTTAGCATGGAGCGGAAAGTAGGTCGCTGCGGTGAACAATACCAGTTTGTGCATTTCTATGGGGCTTAAGAGCTTACAAACGGCTGTAAAATATAGTTTCAATCAGCCAAAAAATATGAACAAACCACAGTAAACAGATATGCACATTATCTTTGGCAAAAGCGGTCTCTTTCAATTCTTGTTTACCGCACCGAACTAGTTTTGCGATTTGGCGGAAGTGAGAGCTGTCTATAAATACATGCTCTCTGTGCAAACTAAAGAGTTAAACGGCGTCTCGCGCACTGGCGAGGCTGAAACCCAACTGTCTCATTAGTTCGAGTTCGTCAAAACTGTCTAGAGTAAAACACTCAGTGCGCCGCCAGTCTAACTGGTACAAAATACTAAGAAACTGTTACAGTAATAAGATGAAAATTGTCAAAATCATTCACTTTCTGCTGTCATCCCCATTGCTCATCCCTTTCACCCACGCATTCTCCACCCACTGCAAGATGTAGCTCTCCTACAATGACTTCCATTCCTTTCTGTCTGATGTCTTCCTGATCCATATTGTTCCCCCTCTCTTTTTGATATCATCCTGCCATCTTCTTTCTGGTCGTCTTCGTGTTGTCTTCGTGGTGTTTTTTTTCCTGTCCGTGGTTGCGGTTCAGTGCAGCATTTTATCCATCTATTATCATCCATCCTTCCTACATGCCAGCCCAGTTCCACTTTTGTTGTAGCATGCATTACACTGTCCGTTAGCTTTGTTTGTTTGCGTATTTCGGCGTGGGGAATTTTATCTTGTAGTCTGATGTTAAGCATTCTTCTTTCCATTCCCCCCTGACTATTTCTTAATTTTGTTCGTAATTTGCTTTGTAATGTTGGATTTCTCATATCACTTACGTTAAATCTATTCTCTTTCCAGGTATTTTGAACTTATTGACTGTACGTTTGATTGACATCAGTGATACTGAGAGATAAACAATCGAATATGGAAGTTTTAAGCGTTCAACCGGCTGATTACGAAAAATACATGCTTACTTTTCATAAACCAGGCTTGGGTTCCGACGCCTGTGTTAAAGGTACAGTAAAAGTTCTGAAATTAGTTGTCAGTGTGATCATTTTCTTTTTTTTACATCCAAATTAATGACGAAAAAATAATATTTCAATGTTTTCTGTCTTTTACATATTTTTTTTTCTGCTTGGAATTTACCTAGGGCCAACACTGATAGTGTTGTACCGTATAACTTTACAAATTTACTACTCTTTGTTCCCACGTTTTGTTCCCAACCAATGCGCAAACTGATTATATCTACAAATTTGCAATAAAAAACCGATATTATGCTTAACTCTTTCTCATACAGTAGCATTTTATTACACCTTATTACATTATAGTATTTTTTTTTTAAAACTTTTTGAAAGTACTTTCAATAGCCCTCTTTTTTTTTTTTAAATGACACTAAATTCAATACCAAGGAAAAATGGCGAATTGTTGTGAAGATGATACGTAAATCCACAGGAATATTCGTTGTATAAAACTGCCCTGAGTAAAAAAAGTATATGGTGTGACTTTTGCTGTTTTATAACCATTTAAGGAAATAGTAATGTGTGGTATATTTTATGACTTTTTTCGTTTTACAATCACCGGATGAAACAGTGTATTTTATGACTTTAATTGAAAAAAAAAATACCGCCCATTTCAACAACATTATTATGTTTTATGACTTTTGTTGTTTTACAACTACCTAAAGAAATACATGACTTTTACAACCACCAAGAAAATAGTACATTGTTTGATTTGTTGACTTAAAACTACCCAAGAAGATAGTACATTTCATGGCGTTTGTTGTTTTACAACCACTGCAGCATACGACAAAACCGGAGGGCCCCAGGCGTACGCAGACAGTTCAGCGTCTTTGGAATACCGAGGTCCACGTTACTGTGCAGATATGCTTGCTGCTGTCGTGGATAACAAAGAGAAAGCTCTTGTATTGGACATTGCGGCTGGCACAGGTAGATCAAATTCGTCAGAAACTAATAAAGATAATGATTGCATCCTTTTCTGTCCTCCTTATCAATAGTGTCAAGAATCCGTTGCAAAGCTGGTAACATGCCCAGAACAGATGCGAAATGTGTATCTCCCCATTTCAAACTGCTCATTAAGTATTTTTGTAAATAGTCCTAAATAAACTTATTTGTCTATATTCTATGTGAATATTTTTTTATGTATCTTCTTCGTATTAATAATATTTTGTGCAATCTGTAATATATTATTATCTATCTTTCCCTAGGCCTTGTCGGCGAAGAACTATACAAACATGGCTTCAGAAATGTGCATGCTCACGACGGATCCAGCAGCATGGTTGACTTTTGCAGAAACACAGGCGTCTATTCCGATTTCATAAGCTGTTTTCTTAGTGACCAGAGCCCTATGCCATTTAAGGACAGTGAGTAGAAATGTTAATAGTGGTGTCTTTAGTATACATCAAGAACCACTCACGCCATCTAAAAGGCTAGGTGCGCATGAGCGACGTTGTTGCGTTGGAGTCGGGTCGCATTGTTTGTTTAAAAATGAAGACGAATGAATGGACATGCGCACACAATGAGAGACACAGGCACCTTCCAGAGTCGATAGGAACATGAAACCAAAAAACGAGTGCAACACGGCACCATGTCGCGTGTGCGCCCAAGCCATACTGTGTCGCACAAAAGCCACGGGAAAATATCCAGTTTTATTTCAGTCGCCATAAAGATAGCGGTGTCAGAGGAGGCGTATTTCCAAACGTGATTGAGAGCCCCTTCAGACTGGCTACTTTTCGCGGCGAGTTAGCAGCGCTGCCGATAGCAAATACTGGAGATAAATGGAGCCTTTCACATACAGTCACAGCCACAGCCACAAAAAGCAGCGCTGCAGACAGTCAGAATTGGGCAAAAAGAAAAAGTTGTATGTAGCGAAGCCCTGCGTGAGAAATAAAACCCAAACGATACAAAGCAAACTAAAGAGAAGACAGGAAATACACAAATTTTCGGCTTTCGCCTTTTTCAAGTGAAAAAAAATCGAAAAATAAAAGATTTCAGGGCAGTTGGCTTCTGTGCTAGCGAAGCCTGATGACCACAAGAAGTAGCGCAGCTCGTGGCAATACGAGGAGTAGGAACTGATTCTTAGGTTTCATACCTACCTTCAACCACACCACCATTTTAGCGTGCGTTAGTCACTCCTCTGTAGCACTAATAAAATGCAACGTTTGAACGACAGCCCATACCACAATAACGCTGGTGGAACCACTGACGCGCGTCAGAAATTTAGCAGCGCTGCTAACGTCCGTTTGCAGAACCGCTATTGGGCGTTAGAAATGTGGTAACGCTGCTAATGTCTGTTTGTAGAGCGACTGACGCGCGATAGAAGTTTAATAGTGCCACAGACGGACGAGAAGTGGTTTTTCAGTTTTGCATACTCCCGAAAACACGATGAAGCAAAACATTAAATAGCTGTGCGTAAGAGCTTTTATAACCGCAGTGTCAGTGACAAGTGCCAATGGCGGCTATTTTTTATAACTTTAACATTTAAAAATAATTTATCTGTGGTGAAGGTCAAAGAATAGCCGTGTCTTTGCATGGTGTCTCTACTAAGTTATACCGTAACTTTGTCTATGTCCAGAATGTGTCCATGTGAAATGTTGATAGCACATAGCGAACCCTCTTTGATCTTTGCATTTGCTGTACTGCAAATAACCTATAATCGTTGCATTTGTTGCATCGCAAATAACTTATAGTCTTTGCATTTATGGTTTTGCATTAGAAACTTTTCAATGAGAAAAGACCAAAAAGAATGCCAGGAACTGTCTCGTTAACTATAGTTCAAGACTTAGGGTTGTTTATAATATTAAAATTGGTGTTGCCAAAAATAATAGCAATAATATTATTATTCCTTATTCCAGACACCTATGACGCAGTGGCCTGCAGTGGTGCTACCTGTGAAAATCACCTTCCTCCAGCCATCCAGGCCGAGTTCATTCGTATCCTCAAGCCTGGCGGGTAAGGTCATGTATCCTCAGCCTTGTAGCTCAAGTACTGGTACTCTTTATACCGACCGCCTTCATATAACAATTATTAGTCAAATGTGGCAAAAAGAAAACGCTGTTTATCCCAAAGCGACGCAGTAAAATGCTAAGGAAAAAGAAAGACCAAAGTATCATCTAGCCTTGCTGCTGCCCCACTGATTTTCTGTTGTTGTTGTTTTGTTAATGAATATTGGCCTAATGAAACAATTTTTTTTTTTTAATCGATGTTTTATGAGGGCGACAGCAAGGAATCTTTTTAATTCCATTTGTATGATATCAATGTAATTATATGGTTGAATAATATAATTATCATTTGTACAAATGATCCATTTGTAATTTGTCTTCTGTCGGAGATTTTAACCTCTCAGTTATTTATTTTTTTCTCTTCTTTTTTGAAGAGGAAGAAGAAGAATCAGTTTTTCTGTCTTAGAACACCTGGTTTTTGACAACAACAAAAAAAAAGGGTTCGAAATATTGGTATTTTGGATTGTGCAAATGAATATCATTTGTGTTAAACGCCAAAGTAGTTAAATGTCCCCTTTTTCCTATCCACAAATACGTACACTTGTACATCTCTTCCCATCCACCCCACCTTCCTCTTCCAAGACCACGAGAAAGCATCTGCCTTGACATTGCCCTGACCGGTACTTGCCATTCTGTCGCCGGACCACGAAGTTCACTGTGAAGAGATACCAATCGAAGACTAATAATGATATGCAGCACTATGAGTGCTTTATTCCGCTTAACGACCAGAATGTAAGCGCTTTACATGTATTGTACAGTTGCACTGGAACACACGTACACATACATTACATGTAAGAATAAAAACATTCATTGGAACTCAGAGTTCAAATGAATGGCTCTTCTTCAGCTGATGTTTAAAAAAAAAAAAAAGTTCTGTCTCTTTAAAAAAAAGTGAGGCAGACAATTCCAAATCTGAGCCCTTGAAATGAAAAAGATTACTTAAAAGCAATGTACCCGTATTCGAACAGTTCGTGTAAGTGATTTTCTCTTCTTCATAATGTAAAGGCCATGTAAAAAAATTCAGTCCTCTGTGGACAAACATTTCCCAAAACAAAACAAATCAATATTTGTAATTTGACGAAGTCTAAGTGAAACTTATTTACAAGGCTGCCCTGAAAAAAGGACGTGACATCTAATTATGGTATGCTTATATTGCTTAACGAAGTTTTGTTGCTACTCTACGGCAAAACAGGATATTATTATACTTGTAAATGTCTTTGTCAAAATAACAATACCCCAGTACAGGATGTTTACGGAAATAGACAACGAATAGCGTAGTTAAGTGGTGGCGGTCACGGTATTGTCCCACCTGCGTGCTGGCCCTTCCGTCACGCATCCTGAACTGCGAAATTACTTTGGGGTCAAGTGCGGTATCGCTGGACAGGAAATTGAGGATCATATCGACTCTGAAATTAATGATGAGATGCCGTAAGCTTACTACTGCTTAGAACAGCTTTACTGAAAAGCATTTTTTTAATTATTTTTTTTTGTAACTAGTATCACCGTCAATAAAACCGTAATCCATTTCAGCTCCCAGAAGTGTGGTCATTACACAGTGTACTTTTCTCATAGCTTCCGCTCTGCCTTCTGGCATTACTGTATCATTAAGAATAATTTAGATCAGTGAGTGAGTGAGTGAGTATTTCTTTGTATGTTTGTTTTTCCGTCTGGTAACACATGTATTGGGCACCTTTATGCCCTGAATAGTTTGTCATACTAAGTTATCTATCTGTCTCTCTGTCGATCCACCCATCTACCAGACTCTCTCTCTCTCTCTCTCTCTCTCTCTCTCTCTCTCTTTGCCTGCTGTCTAGACAGACGGAGAGTCTGTCTTACTGTATGTCTGTCCATCTGTCTGCCCATTTCTCTATCAATCTATTTATCTCCTAGACCCTCCCTCGCCAACGTTCGCGGCCCTCCTCGTTTGCTCTCTCTATCTGCAGGTATTTCGTCAACGCCTTCCGCTCCACAGTTCCCTCCACGCAATACGGCAAAGATTGGGAAGCGGAGACCAAGCGACTGGAAGACCAACAGAAATGGACGTTCTATGGAAGACTACATTTCCGCAAATACAACATGTTTTCTGACGGCGTTGTCGATATCTATAGAAAAAACTCAAATCCATCAAAAAGAGGCTGAAGATAAAAGCCAATATGAGCACTGGCCACGGTTCAAGAATCTATCAAATGAAATCGATTCCCTTTGTATTTGAATGCAAAATGAAGATAAATATCTGTTATCGCTATCTAAAAGTCAAACAGCCGCATTTTCATTTGTTGTTAAAGATGATCATACTTTGTGATAAAACTTAAGGGGCCGTTCAAATATGATATCACGCCTGGAGGGGGGTAAGGGGTCTGGCAAAAATATGAGGAAGTGTGAGGAAGGGGGGGGGGGGTCTCATGGAAAAAGTGATATCACACCTTTTAGCCTACTTCGGTGTATTAGAAATAGATTGAAAACTAAGATTTTTTAAACATTTCAAACTAACTTTCATTTGCTCTCGTGTAAGTATATCTAGAATCTAGGTTATTTGTGTAGTTGTATGTCAATTTCCATTTGAATACCTACAGTACAGCTATTTCTTTTTCTTCTTTAATACATTCCATGCTCCCCATTGCCTACAAGTCTAGATTAGATCTAGATCTTTCCTTCCAGATTATCACAAATCTCTAGGCAATTAGAGAGTTCATATACTTATAGTTATATAGGCCTATAGACTATGGCAAAATCCTGTTGTATGTTGTGATTTCTTAGGAATTTGTTTTTAAAGATATAGATCTAGCAAAATGTCTAGGTAGTAGGTAGGCCCAAAAAAGTGTTGGCACTCTTAGTTTCTTTTACAACTAAATATAGTGTTTTTAGGGATGTTTTAGTTGTGTGATTCAAATTTTGTAATAAAAACTCATAAATGTATTTAGATGATTTTATCATGCTGTTTTAAGTCAAATAAGTCAACGCAATAAAGAAAACACTGAATATGCTGAAAAAACTAGATCTTCTCTAAATCCATTCAAGAAAACAATAAATTTAGTTGTGGAAAAAAAAGAGTGGCAACACTTTTTGGGGCCTACCTGGCCTTTACCTACAAAAAAGTGTCAGACCTTAAGGGGAAGTCACTCTGCGGTAAAGCCCCCGATTTTTTTTAACCAGAAATTCTTATCAACAAAGGATTATTTAAATTTCAATAGTCAATTCAGCTCACAATAGTCCATTGAAAATTTTAATCTTTACTACAGGAACATATTTGAAATCATGCGCGGGCCATTTGTATTAGATGAATAATTTTTTTGTATTTCTTGTATTTTGTCAGCTTTTGCCTATTGTCTCTAAATAAATTGTCTCAGCTATTTCTATGCCAAATATGCCTTTGTATCTTTAATTTATCAATGCATTTTACTATTTCGAAGTAGTCTAACATTTAACGTATAATGTCTTATATATTGTCAAATGTGTGATATCACAGGGGGGGGGGGGGGGGGTCTGGCAAAAATGTAAGGAAGTGTGAGAAGGGGGGGGGGGTCTGAAAATACCCCAAAAAAGTGTGATATCATATTTGAACAGCCCCTAATGGAGCTTGTACTCAGGTTGATTTTTGCTGGTTACGGCATCTGTGATTTGTTCATCAGAATGGGATTATAAACTATGTGATCAGTTTTGCTATTAAGGCAACCAAGATTACTGAACTTATGCCCCTGTCTTATGAAATGGCATCGCTGTGAAATCAAGTCATTTCCGTGGTCTATGAGTCATTCTGTAAAGTCATTCTGTCTTTGACCAATTAATATGTAACCGGATTTATATTGTATACAGGTGTATCCGCGTCTGTGACATATTCGTTTCCCTTTGTTAACGATAATTCTGCAGATCCTGAATAACATAGTTGTTGTTTATCTTTTGGCCATAAATGGTATTGAAATAGTCATTATTAATGTCTGTTCTCATACTAGGGGTGATGATGATATACGTACCGTATCAGGATTGTTGTTTCTTTTCTGGTACCGGTATATAATTATTCGTTGTATTTTAGTTTTATTTTTGTTTGTGTTCTGAAGAAATATATTATGCCTGTTATGGTTTCCCCGTACCCAATAGTATATGATTTTATTCATGAAGAGTGAAAGAAATTGAAAAATTAAAGTAGTCCAATTGCTTATCATTAATATTTGTAATTCTGTTTATTGTCTTAGTGTGTGTTTGTATCGGAAGTTATTAGCCATTTTTTGTTGTTGTTGTTGCTGTTGTTGTTGTTTTTTGTTTTTGATTAATCTGCACCGAGCTATTTTATTAATTTAAACGTTCACCTTTGGAAATTATATATTTTGTTTTCCAACTTTTCTTTCTTTACTTAGCACGGATTTATTGTTTATTGACCTAGTTACGCCCTATGGGCGTCTTATAGGGGAGATAATCATGCAGTATAACCAAGTTTATAATTTGTTGCTTCGTTGTCTCCCTTGGCGTGATGTAATGTGATCGTTTAGTGGTGTATATCTATGGATGTGAGATAACATTTTAGCTTGAAAAGAAAGAAAAATGTGTTCTAAAGCATACAACTAATATTAGAAACAGGATTAACATATTAATAAGATCAATTCATCACTCAAACACATTAACAAAACTTAATTCACTCTCATCCTCAAACTTCTGAGACCAAAAGAGACGCCATTCAGTTTCCAAGTAAACACTCCTAAATAATTCAGGTTTTAAGACTGCTTTTTACTGTGCTCACAATTTTATTTAGTTTAATGGTGCTACTGCATCAATACAGCTAGAGTTGAAGAAACTAGCTGTGAATGGGACAAAGATAATCACGATATTTATTAGAGACCCGTGAAAGCACTGTATACTTTGTAGCTGTATCATGTGAGCAAAGAAAAAGAGAATTAACGTTACGAAAAGACAATTCCCGATATTTTAAATAGAGTATGACTTCATAATTCAGTCCTCTGGACCAGCTGAAGCTAACAAAGAATGAGGTACTTACTTGTTTTCAGCTATATTTCAAGACATTCTCATCCCATCAATACATAATTGAAAACGCTTATCGATGGTGTCAGGCGCAAACCGGCCAAGTCCAAAAATTTCACATTACTTTATATCGTACCAATTCATGAAGCTTGGAATCCTGCATCACATGGAAAAGTAAATGTTACCATTATCCAGTAGAAATACTCAAAATGAGGGTGTAATCAAACCAGCTAGGTTTATTTCCCATTTGTTTTTTATAGGCAGTTTTTTGTTTTTCCTGTAAAATTTGCATATTTCGACTTGGCCGGTTTGCTCCTGATACCATCGTTATATTTTCCCGCAATCACTTTTATCTCTAAACTAGCCGACCCGCGCAAGATAAATCTTGCAAATCTACCATGTACCAAGCCCAACCGTATATCTGGATCTAGGCTACATTAAAACGGCATTTGAAATTGAATTCGATGCAATGACTGATAGAACTTATACGCCACCATTTCACGTAGAAATATACAGATGTGATTACCCTGGTTTTAGGCTACCAATGTGTAAAGGGAGGTCAAGGATGCAATTTCCGGTCACACTTTTTTGGTTCTGTCCGATGAAAACTAGTCTCTGTTTTTGCGGCTAAAAAAATTTTAATTTAAATAATAGTAAAGTCTGATTTTTGTTCAAAATGAATGTGTCCACGAAACTCTTCGTCAAAAATTGATGCAATACACCAAGTTTCGTAATTTTTGGTCGCGTAGTCGCGAAGTTTTAGTTGCTTACGGGTTCATCCTCTAGCTCAATTATAGTAAGATACTCTATATTCGTGACATGTAGAACCCTTGAATGGTTTAAACCAAGCCTGCAAGCTGGCAGAATCGCAGGAAATATGGTCCTCTGTCTGGGATTCCTGGAGATCAACTTCTTACAATCTGGTGCTCTTTGTGTGTTAAGGCAAAATGATATGTTTGAAATACACAAAACATCCCACGGATATCAAATGAAGCTGCAAACATTCAAAATTAAATTTTCTTAATATTAATAGTGCTCATTTGCCACTGTCTGTAGTTATTTTATGGGTGATTTCTATGTTACTGTCAAGGCTGGATTAAGACCTTCAGATATTAAAAAGTTATTAGTGACCCTATAAACTGTAAATGCAAATCAAAATATAAAGAAAAGCTAACTATAATAATAGAGTTTTATTTTTCGAAATGAAACAAAATTAAAGTAAGATGGACCGGAAAAGCATGAGTATTTTTGTATACTTCCCCTTCACTTGTATTTGAAAAGTTTTCTCCTACTTTGTTTTAATTGCAAAGTCTTTGATCAGAACCTCAAGCCGAATCTTACTTAACAAATCTGAACATTTTCTGTGGTGCCACCCCCCCCCCCCCCTCCCTTGATGCCCCAAGAAAGTGCTTAATATTTTTCTTAAAAATCCAGCCCCTGGTTACTGTGTGATGTAAACAAACAAATGATGGCGCCTAGCAACGGTGGAGTGGCTCTCGACCATCAACAGAGAGGAAAATGGATTTTTTCTTTTTTTACTTAAACATCAACTTTCAAACAAATAACGGATAATAAACATGTTATGGACTGAAAGAGTCCATGACCATCGAGGTTTATTGTATTTTCATTTAAGTTTCAGTGGTAGTGAAGAAGAATGTAAACAAACCTCTTAGAGATGGCATGATATGTAAATCTGGGGGTGTATTTTCAACAACGTTTAGCGATTTCTTCTTCTCAGGTGACTAGATATAAGTACAATCATTTAGATGTTGCTGCCAATTGCTTTCATGCTCGTCTGATGACATTACGTAGGATATTTAGAAGCTTTTCTACTACCACTGGCGATGCTGACAGCACGCAACAAAGCCGAGACAGCAGACAGTCGCACGAAAGAGTGTGACACAAAACATGTTATTTTCTATATCAAACATTATCTATGAATTCATTTTACAATTATCCACAGATCAACATCTTTTTGGCGTAAAAATGTGTTTTTGTAGGCTCGGAACTTAAAAATATAACCACGTTCGATTGTAATTTACGACCACTTGCCCTATTGCAACAATTGTCACAACTTCCCAACGCGTATACTGCAGGGCCACAAAAAATAATAATATAAAGACGGGGTGGGGAGGGGGGGGGGGGAGCAAAGTCGGTATAGATATCTTTCTTTATTCGTACTAGTAATTGCCCCATTCTTCGAATGGTTAAGGACAGCACTCCAGACCGAAAGGAATCAGCACAAAGACATTCATTGATGTCGAGACAATTTGGGTCATCCACAAAAAAATTGGCTATTAATAGATAGATAGGAGAATTTTTCAGGAAATGATGACGTCATGGGCTCATGCGTTCGTAAAAAATGGAGGATCAAAAGTAGACAATTAGCGGCATAAAGCAAACTCAAAAAATACTTCCCCACCTTTTCAAGACTCCAAATCTAAAAAAGAACCTTTTGCGGGTCGCAGGGCGGGCACATGTAAAATTTCACGCAAATCCGAGCTGTATGAGCGGTAGTAGATCTTGTTCTTTTTTTTATATTATCATTACATTTTCCTTTCTTTGAGCATTAGCTCTAGAGTTCGAGGCGTGAGAGGCCTTCGACAAAGTTTTCTTGGCATGACTGACACTCCGAGATCTATAATAAAAATATTTCACTTCGAGCTTGAAGCACACTATAAATGTTTCTGCACAGTTTTCCTGGTATGAATGAATGGCACTCACCTCATCTGTATAACATTATACTTGGTATCAAAGTTTTCTTGACGTGGCTGGATCGTGAACTCTAGTTTACATTTCCGGTAAGAGGCGGAAATGACGAAATTGACGGAAGTACATTATCAAGTCGTATTCGCAATCATGAATTGATAACTGATAATTATAACTGAATTTCTGGAAAAAGTAAAGAGTTTCGGGAAAAAATGAGCACGACATGTACAGGCTTAATAAATTTTACATACATGTGCCAAGTTTCATTTCTCTACGTTGCGTAGTAAAAAAGCCTTTGCGGGAACAAACTTGGGCCCAGGCTCCATTATTATATGATATTATTTACTTGTTTTAGATAGTGGTTAAATACTGGTTGAACGGTGGACACTGAGAGACCATGAAATTTCCCATCATAATTTTCTAGTTTATGCAAAAAAATGCGTCTCTTTTTTGCAGCTAAAAAAAAAAGAAAAATTGAATTAATCATATTAAAGACTGCATTTTGCCACAAATGGATGTGTCCGCATAATTTATCGTCAAAACTGAATGCATTATGCAAGGTTTCATAATTTTTGGACACCTAGTTATAAAGTTTTAGTTTCTTACATAATCACCCTCCAGCTCCATTATAGTTTGATGATGATGATGATTGTTTACTTATTCTCCTGGGTACTATCGTCGCTGCAGGATTCTAAACAGCTAACTCGGTTTTGTAAATTTTACAGGAGAGTGGAAAAACTGAAAAGCTAGGCTATTATACACATTTTGGAGCTGGGAATCGGTACTGATACTAAAAATATTTCCGATTATATATCCAGGGCTTGTTGTACTTATAGGATGTGTCATAATTATGGTGTCACTCTTAATTCCGGAAAAAAAAACCCAGCACACTGCATTTTCAGAGTTAGCCGTCTAGAATCCTGCAGCTATACTCTAAATATATCCCATCAACAGTGCTACATTCCTCGAACTTGTCATCTAGGGATTTCTTTTTCTTGGGCTATGATACTTTGTTTAAAAACGTTTACATTCATCTACAAAACTCTTTTTCCGATCCATACACAACAACTTTTGAGAATTTTACCAGTGTGATTAAATTCATACAGAAGTAGATCTATTTAATTCTATATGTGAAAAGTTAGAAGTTCTGAATACGAAACAAAGTTAAAGGTACCAAATTGACCGTGATTGGCGAAAAAAATTCATGGCCATCATCGAACGGACGCGCCGTAAAACACTAACTCAAACTCAAATTTTTGGGGATGTAAAAGAGTGAAGAAGAAAAGTTGAGAAAGGAAACCCCGCACGGTGGACTAATTGAAAGAGTTCACCTCACAAAGCATTTAGCGACATTGATGCTCGCCAGAATTGTGTGTTGTTGTGTGTCACAGTGTCGAGGGCAGGTTTGAGGAATGTAGCAACGTTGATGGCGGGGCATTTCAAGAGACGAAATAGTACTTTCTAAACAAAAAGAAGCAATGAATAAATAAATTAATTAATTAATCAATAAAATGCCGTATGTCAATGTTTGGCCCACCCTGTATAATAATTATGCTGTACACGCAAGTAGTTTGAAAACAGCCCCCTGAGCTGCTGACAGCCGAATGCTCCGCAGACCGGATTCTGGCGTGGAGATCATCAGGAGAGAATGCGTCGCTGTTTCGGGCTCTACCTCTCTACAGCTATTTTAATGACGCACCGAGCCCCCTCACTGATGTGAGGTCTCCTTGCCAGTTCGACCGTGTGCCTCTACTGTCAACCGTCAGGACTCATTCCAGGTAGTATCCTCTCTCTTCAACCAGATCCAATGGCTTGCTCTTTCTACGGTCTTTTGTAGATCTTTCCTCATGGCATTTCCTTTCTTTGGGCCCAGTCCAGCTACTCTCATCCACCTGCTGACGCTGTCTGCAATGAAGCCTCTACACCCGACCTCGACTGGGAAATGCGATATCTTCCATCCAGCCTCCGCGCACTCTTCGACAAGAGCTTCGTAGCGGCTCTCCTTCCTCTCGTGTGCTGCCTTGATATTGTCTTCATAAGGCACCGTCAGCTCTACCAGATGTACCTCTTTCTCTTCTTCGCTCCATAACACCAAGTCAGGCTTCTTTGTTGTTGGAATGGGAAAAAATTTCTTGCTGCCTTCTAGATCTGCAGACACGTCCCATTGGCCATCACTTTCGTCAGCAGGGGCTTTGCTTGTCTTCTTTCTTTCAGGCACCTTACTTCCTTGCGGCACGAACGTGATCTTTCTCAGTCCGTGGTCCTGCGATTTAGGAGCGTACTTTCCCTCATTCACCTGCTCCTTTGCTGTCTTTGTGAGAATCTTGAGCACCTCATTGTGCCTCCACGTGTATCTGTTCAGCGCTAAGTGGCAGTTTGAGAGGATATGTTTCATGGTTCCTAGCTTTCCGCACCTGCACTTGTCATCTTCCTGGGCCTTCCATCTGACCAGGTTCACCGGTGAAGGCAGAACGTCGTAGGTAGCCCGAAGAAGGAAGCTCAGCCTTGACGTATTCCACTCCCATACCTCACTCCACCCAATCTTTCTTTCCACTACATGCTCCTCCCAACTCGTCACTTGTCCTTGCTGAGCACACTGAACTAGATGAACTTCCCGCCTCTCCGCCTCCACCTTTCGCACCTGCCCTGCTGCAGCTGATCTTCTCTCCTTCTGTGCCATTTTCCCAAAGGGCTTGAAGTCACCACTACCCAGTCCCAGCCTGTCTACCTGTGCAGGGCCAACAATGTCGCCATGCTTCAACACAGAGATGACCTCATCAGCCGCGTCCTCCGCCCTCCATTTTCTTGCCGTTCTGACATCCGGTGGGTTGTCGCTGATCTTATGGTCCTTCGACTCCCTCAGCATCATCACTGTCCTGATCTTTCCTGCCTTGTAGATCTCCACGATTGAAGTGAGTGGCACCTGGAGCGCGCCTTTCTGCCTGTACAGGGCTGATGTGTTAATTGTTCGTGGTAGGCCTAGCCACTTTCTGATGAAGTTGTTACACGCTCTCTCTATCATTTCAACTCTTGACAAGGCGACTTCGTACATTGTCAGTGGCCATGCAAGCCGCGGGTATAGGGCGAACTGAAGACACCATATCTTGTACTTTCCTGGCAGCCTAGTCTTGTCAATGGCTTTCAGGCCATCCTCTGCTTGTTTCATGATAGCCACGCCACGGCTCTTGTCATTCAGTGCTCCCGCATACCATCGTCCTAAACTCTTAACAGGCTCATCTTTCACTGTGGGTATCTTCTCCCCCGCGATCGTGAATTTCTGTTGCTTCTGCTTTCCTTTGTGCAAGGTCAGGCTCCTGGACTTCTTGGCTTTGAATTTCATCCTCGACCAAGTTACCAGCTCAACCAGCCGCGCCAAGACCGTCTGCATTATGTCCGCATCTTTTGTCAGCAGAGTCACATCATCCACGAATGCCTTCTTCGGTGCTCTTACTTCTGCCTCTTCTTCACTTAAGCCTGATGACCTGAAGAGCATCTCCATCACTAGGATGAACCAGATGACCGAAATCGTGCAGCCAGCTGCTATACCGGTCTCCAGACGGTGCCACTCAGTTGTGAATTCTTCTGTTGAGAATCGCATCTGGAATTTGCTGTAGTACTCGTTCATGATGTCTTGCACCTTGCGCGGGATGTAGAAGAATTCCATTGCTTATATAATTCAGGTTAAATACCACAGGTCAGTGACCAAACGTGACATCGGTCTCGGCCTAAATCAATTATGCTAATTCTTGTGAAAATGTATCTGCCTTGAAATAAAGGGAGCAGGGGTAAGTACAAAAACAAGCAAAAATGGCATCATCTCGTTAGAAATTAGCCCCCCCCCCCCCCTCATCTTTTTTTTTTTTTTTTTAATCAGCGGAGCCTTATTTTGGGTTTGACTTCGGTATTAAACCCTATCTCAAGTTCCTGAGAAAACCCCTCAGAAGGGGGAACATTTTTCTATGGAAATTGATATTTACTCACAGTATGAAAGATCTGCCATTTTCCTGCACTGAGTTAAAATATTTTGTTTGAAATTGTGTCCCAAATATTTTATTTCGAGTTTTTAAAAAAGATATAAAAACATTTCACTTTTCTCCCGGTTTGGCCAGGTCCATGCACAAATCAGAAATAAATCAAAGGGGATAGAGAAGTATGATAGTTTACAAATGAAGTAACATCTATTTCTTTGTTTCTTCCCGGAAACCAAAAATAACTCTGAGATCTATGCGAGAAACTGAAAGAGACAGCAGTATGAATGAAAGCAGTATGGATGAAAGCAGTATGAATGAAAGCAGTATGAATGAAAGCAGTATGGATGAAAGCAGTATGAATGAAAGCAGTATGGATGAAAGCAGTATGGATGAAAGCAGTATGAATGAAAGCAGTATGGATGAAAGCAGTATGAATGAAAGCAGTATGAATGAAAGCAGTATGAATGAAAGCAGTATGAATGAAAGCAGTATGAATGAAAACCGGTCTGACAAAAATCAGTGATGTGAAGAAAAACAACTGAACAAAATGATGTCACGCATGATAGCATGGGTGAAAGACAAGGGGAGAGCAGGGCGGGGTATAGGGAGGATGGATGGAAGACTACAGTAGAGGAAAAATCGTTTCCATGTTCGCAGTGCCGGGTCATAACCATCATTATTTTAATTAAAATGTTTATATTCCATCTCTTTTCTTTTCTTTCATTGTACGCATGAGCCATAATGTTCCAGGGGCCGAAGGATTGCGTGTTTTTAAATTAGTTGTGTGTTTAGGGCTCTTCAAATACATCTTTTTTTTTTTTTGCTAACTAATGTCTTACATCTGGCCTTTCTGCGATTCGCCGCCTATAAAGATCTGGGGTTTGATTTGCCATAATATATTAGGAAAATGCATTCGTGCTCCACGATTAGCTTCATTTCGCGGGCCACAGACGGCGCAGTCTAGTGTATATTTTGTAGTTCACTGAGTATGATGATGATGATGATGATGGTTATGATGATATCCCACCGGCAAATCTGGGCGGTGCACTACTGACCTCGTGTAACAACACAGTGCCCTTTTGACCTGTGCATGCTAAAATTAATTAAGGGGTGGGGGGGGGGGGGTACGGGTCCTGAAATCGAGTTTTGGGCTCAAAATATCGATTCTTACTTTTGTCGATTTTCGGAAGGTTCAACCATTTCTATTTACGGTTTTGATACTCATTTGATCTAGCTAAACCTTTTTCCATAACAAAAACAACAAGACTTTCATGGGAGAGGGTCGAGTAAGATATTCGATTCCAATCGAAGAAAATACGCTATAGTTGCCAGTTCGTTAGACACAATGAAACGCCATTTCTGGCTGATTTGTGGTATGGGGACCCTTATATTGGAATCGCCCACTTGTATGAATGATCTGGAACGGCCAGGAATGTATTGAGACATTTGGTAAACATTCAGACACTTTTTTCAGCCAAAAAACCTTTGCAAATTTTCAAACGCGTTTTTCTCAAAACTTTCTTTTTTTTACGTTAATTTCCTAACAACTGTTTTTTATATGTTGTTGGATTTCAATGAAAATTGCACAATAGCATCTTTATATTGTGTACTACAAAGACTAGTATTCACGTTTGAGTATCTTTTATAGTTTATGAGAAATCTATCATTAAATTTTTGTGGTGAAAAATCAAGAAAAATGCTTACGCGCTATATACAATTTTCAGACTTCCTTAGAAAAACATCTATCAAAGATGTCCAATTAAAAATACCAAAATATCTTTATTATGTACTGAAATATAAGCATACCAAATTTCAAGATCATTTGTTGAAAAATGACGGAGCCTTTAGGTTTTAAAAATAGCTGTTTACATGTAGGCGAAACTCAAGATGACGGCGTTACCGTGGCAACCAATAAGTCCATGTATTTTTTTTAATACTTTTCTCCCCTAATTTGGACATGCTGAATTCAAATATGGAGGTTAAAATTGCCTACCCCCGTGTTGTTTAGAATATCACGATCTGGACCCGTCCCCCCCCCCCCCCTTAAAGTTTACATTTCGCGTGTTCAGCAATTCCCTTTCGTTTCTGTCACGTTCTGACTCATAGAGACGCCCAATCGCATGACATAAGGCAGTCGGTAGCGCAGAATGACATCCACTCTAACAAATCAATTAAACCCTTGAACCCTTACAAGGACAGGGTCTTGTCACAAACAAATGGATGGCGTGAAAGATGGGAAATTACACAAAAAAATTAATGGGACACGTAGAAATCAAGGTATTCTTCCACAGGTCGCAGGCCGTATCCAAAAAATGTAACCTCTTTAATTAAGCTTCGAGCAAAAAGAAGCGTTGCTCAATTCCAGCTCTTACCTTAGACGATTTATTAAAGTACAAAATCAGCCATTCACTTCGTCATCCATCAGCAACAATTGAAAACCATATAAAACGCATAATGCAAACATTGTCATCATGCACAGGATGTTTACACGATCTTGTTATTTTTGTTTTTTTTTTACAAAATAAACATACATAAATAAAGTCTTTGTGAAAATATCAGCCTCGACGTGATAAATAAGTGACGAGGTGTGTTATAAGCAAATAAAAACGAGTAATGAAATTTTTTCGTTCACAAGGTCTTTAAGGAGATCAAATAATGTCAACCACTAGCCTAAGCGTTGACTATAGATGGCCCTGCTTTTATTCCTTGTCTTTATCCAACAGGAGTCATATTTCGAGAGTAGTCAGAAATCAGTTTTGCTGAGAACATTTTGATGTTCCTGCCCAGAGACATGCACAAATTGATGTAGTATTTGATCAATATAAGTCAGACCGTGGGGGGGGGGGGGGGGACTTAAGCAAGGGACTGAGAGGGGCTGGGAGTAGACGTAAAGTGACACCAATTGGAAGGGTGCCGAAGAGCTTATGAAATAATGACAACAATTCAGAATTATTTACTATACGTAACATACAAACGGGCATTTTATAGCAAGAAATGAAAACAGCCAGCAAAACAAGATTGAACATAACTGCATTACAACTGCCTGTATTCCCCGAAGTTAAAAAGGCATAACAGTTGGTGCCAATCTTTGACCAGCTGAAACTCTATGGACTGCAACAACTTTGATTCTCTGTTGACAAATCAAGACTACTTATACATGATCTAACGAAGAGTAGCAATGGTTTTCTCTTTCATGCCTTCAACTGCTGTGATACTGTGACAGGCATCAGGGGTATAGAAGGAAAAGTTCATTTCTTCGGACATGGATTTTTTTTTTCCGGAATCATCAGAACCCTTGGCCAAGCTGAGCAGCTGCCCAGTGAGTGTTGATAATAATGACATTCGACAGATAGAGAGATTGTGTGACTGGTCGTCCTTATTTATAAATGTTGACGATGTTAGGAAAGGCCTCCTTGTGTACAAAAACATGCAGTCTGACTTTTTGTCGTCAGTAACAGCAGCCCTGCCACGGTACATTTACCGAGCAAGTTTATGAAGAGGTAACATCTGGGGTCAAGTTCTTGACCAGAGACCGCAACCATCCATGCCAGGCCTTGCAGCAGGACCGTCCACTCAGCATCAAACGTTGACCAAGAACCACGTGCAGTTATCTGCATTCCCAGCATGACAATTAGGTGTATTCACTGCTGAAGTAACGAAGGCAGACACGTTGGCTGGGAGGAACTAGCCATGGCACGGATCCAGAAACAACAAGGATAACGATCCCTGAACCCCCCCCCCCTCCCCCCACACACACACCCCTGGCTGCGATTTCAGCAGAAAACGTGCACGCTGACTTTCAACCACTGACTTTAAATTCCCACTTTTTCGTCAATGAAGAATACGGTGCGAGTTCATAATTATGAGAATAAAAAGTCCATAGAGAGATGTAATTAGTTTTTGTGGGTGCCGCTATCATACCATAAAAACACACGCGCAGACGAATTCATTGTCACTACTTGGCTCGTGTGATGACGCAACAGAGCTATGGCAGGAACCTGTGACATCAGGTGGCAACTACAGCTTCCCGACAGAAATACAATGTAGTTAGCACTGTTCGAAGGGGACCATGGCCCTAGCATGAACGATTTTGTTTTATTTGGGAATAATATAATTATTATTATTCTATTCTACAATTCTTAGTAATCAAAATTCTTACACACCTTCTAAAAAGTGGTAAATTGTGATGTCGCCTGAGTTTTTAGTGATTTCCAACTTGGAGACGAGCTACACGTAGTGGATCCGGATTCAGATGTAAAGTCTGGTGTTTCACCCTTTTTCCTCTATTGTCTGCGTGTTCAGAACAGATTACTGTTATGTTGTATTTAGCATCCGGACGGAAAGGCCTTCCAGGAAGAGGAAAATTTCAACTGATGTCAAAACTCCATAAAACATGAAAATAATAACAATAACAAATAAATGGATAAAAGAAGCCAAGTGTCCCATTCTACATTGGGGGGAGGAGGGGGTGTGTGTGAAAAGTTGACGTTGCAATACTTGGATAGTAAATAACTGATTGAGTAAAATTTTAAGGACTTGGAATAATTTTACTATTGTCAAGACTGACCTAATTAAAAAATACAAGAACTATTACATACAGAATGAAACAATGCTGACCTTTTCTTATTATACACGAGTCTAAGGCTATTGTAATATGAAGGAAGCCACAAAATATTCCAAACTGAATCTACCAGCTCTGAACTGTTGGAGTCGAGAACTGATGCAATTTATTTATACATGAAATTTCAATTCCCTCTTATTTTGAGGAGATGTGGCTGTCTTGAGTGAACTTAAATAATAGTGAGTCATGACAATAGAAGTTACTTTAAATTTGCTAGAGGCGTTTTTGGTTGCAATGAAATTATTTTTTCTAAAGATTCTTCATATCCATAAGTCATGAAATCCAGCTGTTTGAAGTGGAGGAGATACTGCTGCTGTCATCTGGGATCTAATTCTTCAGAATATACATTTTATGCCGATTAAAGCCACAGAAATCTAATGGTGTAAGATATTTTTCATTATCATTTGTGGACTCGATGACATCACAATGTTAAAAATGTCGGCCTTGTGAATTTTTATCATGTTCTAGCGGAATATTTATTGTCATTGCATCTTTTTTTTTTTTTTTTCACAGGTAATGTTTATATTATAATATACACATTTACAAGAGTGGGGTTAATGTGCACATTAGTGTATGTTTGCCTGAAACAAATAATCATCTGTGTCTAGTTAGATGGTGACAGGTGCCAAAATGTATCTGATAACCTGACAATGATTTGATATTTTGTCTCTCTTTCTTTGTCTCCTCTTCCCTTACCCCTATTCCAGGTCAGTATCGGTTCCTTCTTGTCGGACATAAAAATATCTGGTTATTAATAAAAGTACAGACAGTGTGCTTTCAGTCCTCACATTTTATGCACACCTTAAAAGAACGGTTTGTTTACACAATGAAAAAAAATCTGAAATATTCATTTTGAAACTGACTTCTTAATGTTTTATTCAATGTTAATTCATCATATGAATAAAAAAAACACCTTACAAAATAGAACAATCTAAAATGATTTCAAAAACTTACAACAAATATATATAACTACTTGAAATTGCCCTAGGCAGGGCACAGAATATGTACATGAGAACAATCGAACCACAGAAAATATTTCAGTCTTACTTCAAGTGACAGTAAGAACCGTTCTATATCTTCTCAAGAGCAATCATCATAGAAATTTGTACAAACTCTTTCCAAGAAATAGCCTTACTTCTCCAGTCAGTATTTGTACAGAAAACAACTGATTCTGACATCATTATGACAAATAGAGAAAAAACATGCATGACACCCCATCATTGTTAAGGAAAACACACACACAAAACAAAATCATACTTGATTTTAGAAAATGAAAGTTGTTTTTTCTTTCTATTTTATAGCAATCCCCGGTTTGTTTTGAATATGGCCACTGATGAAAATATAAGGGTTTTCTCATGCTGGTCAGCCATTGTATTGGAAAATAATGATAAAAAATCCACAGTTAAAAACTTGTGAAGAGGCACTGTAGGGGAAATTTTCCATCCTGTAGGAGCAAGAAAAGAAACAATTGTTAAGTTCACAGTGAGATGAATTCATTTTATTGCTTTGTTTCCCAATACTCCAGATTTGAACGTTAATTTTTCAAACTGGGGGAACATTGCTCTTAAAACTTAGATCTAACATGATGTTAGAGTGAATTCTGAGGTTTCGGTGTCTGAGTCAATTAGAACCGAAAAAAATTCTTACTCTCACTAACCGATGATCTGTTTTACTGCTAAAGCCATTATTCAGGTCTTTTCACTGAAAATATTTGACCAAATACCATTCCACAGATCGTCGTTTTGGCCCATGGCGTGTCTGCTAGACAGAAACGTCTTGAGAAGATCAGCCTGAAAGATGCTGCTTGAAATGCAAGTAATACAGCGTATAACTGCCAGCATATGAAGTGGCCAGTCAACTTCTCTTTCTGCCCGTACAAACGTTATGCAGTTTCAGTCAGACAGTCTACCCAAGGTGCACCTTTCGTTGACATTTTTTTTCCACTTTGAACATGGCTGAGGCCTGCCATTGTGTGCACATTTATATTATTAAACATTGATATTTAGTAGGGGGGGGGGGTGGGCAACTTGCTCTATCTCTTCAAATAAGCGTTGAACCTTGCACTAAAAAATATACCCTTGTTTGTTGTATTTTCATTTAAAGTGATCCACTGGGCGTAAGAAACTGCCGGATATATTTGGCCAAAGGGTGGCATTACGTATGTAGACGCGATTTTGTCCCCAATTCTATTTAGATAATATAGCTCAATTTTAACGGGGGTGGGGTAAGAAAATATTCACTATTTTCTTGGTTTTCTGCTGAAAGCTTTGAAAGCTACACACTTACTCTCAGATAGACAGACCAGGAATTGAAAGCTTCAAATGTATTATTTGTTCATTATTCTGCATATCATGTAACGTCAAAAGATGGAACGTCATGGGGTCGCTAGGGAGATCTAGTATGGGCGTCGACTACTGCACTCCTCATACGCCTCAACTGACATCAAGTGGCATCATACGGAAGTACAGCCAGTAACCGCCTGATTATCCAAATCAAAAACAACATTTTCTACATATGTATAGTCTGAAACAAGGTTCGGACACCCTTAAGTAGAAGTCACGCCTGGATTATTGTTAAGTGTATTAATTTGTGACAGTATGTTGATAATGACTGAAACAGGCTTGACAAGGTCAAGGCTATGTGCTCGATGTTTTGCTGACACGGAAGAGAAATTGGGGACAAGGTGGTCTAGAGGCAAGGTGCTCGCCTCTCATGCCAAGGGTTCAAAACCCGCGCTGTGCAGGCATGTTGGAAATTGGGATTTTTCTCATATTTGCGTGTCCCTGATTCTATTGGGGGGTAGGATCGAGTACCTAGTCTTCTCAGATAAGGACGAAAAAATTCGGAGGGCCCGTGTGCACGTTGTGCACGTTAAAGATACCTTGGCACTTAGAAATCGTAAAGAGCAGACCGTACAGGCCGCTGCCCGGGCAAAATTGAAATTAAAATTAATAGATTAAAATTTAGCTTTATCACCGCCCCCCCCCCCTCCACCCATAACACCAACAAAAATGTATAATTCATTATTAGATAAATATTAATAGGTATTCAAATATTATTATAATACTTTAGAATACAAGTTGTGAGTTGTGAACTGCGCCTAACAGGCTGCAGTTACAATTTGCTCTGAGCTCACTGAGATAGAGAGAGGTAGAGAGAGTGAGAGAGAGAGAGAGAGGGTGAGAGAAAGAAAGAGCGAGTGAGAGAGCTTCTGTAAAGCGCATAGAGCATTTCAAATGGCAATGGATATGCGCTATATAAATGCCATCATTATTATTATTATTATTATTACATTATCATATTTTTAGCGGCCATCTTGGATTTCGACACCACATTGGTTTTTTTTTCGTGGCGAACACATTATTCTCAAAAAACACACTATATGAAGAAAGTTTATGCCAAGTATCATATTTCCATCATTTCTTGAATGATTGTCCCAGTTATTAAACCCACAATAGTGGAAATTAGGAGGCGTGTGTAACAATTCGCTGGCCTAATTGTACATGGAAGAAAGAAAAAAAGCTGTGTTAAATTGAAACGTACTCAGTATTTTAAGTACACGTTATATCGATAAACATTTGAAACATTGCTTTCCCTCAATCAACAGAAAAACAAATCCTTGACTGAATGCATAGAATAGTTGGCCTAAAAGAGTTATCATCTGCAGTTGTGTCAATACACATTCGAGAGGCTCATGGTAGGACAAGCGATTTGTCGTTGTTTCAGTTTTGTGTAGAACAATGATTCTCAACCGGGAGGAACTTGCCTCCCAGGGGAAGAATTTTAAATCTTAGAGGAGGAATTTTAGCAGGGGGAGATGTCTGAGAGGAATTTCAATGAGAGGTTTGAGTTTGAGTTTCATGGCCCGCCGGCACGATAATGGCCACTTTGCGCCAATCAAGTTGTAGATCTTAGCCTCTGTTAGAAAGGACAGGATGCGTTGCGGGTCCATGTTAGAAAATAATTTTTTCCGTGGATCTGTCAGGTATAGTGCCTTCTTCGGATATGCGTGAAGTCTACACCTTCAGTCAAAATAAGATCTAACTGGGACGGATAGTACTCTGTACATTATATTATGTGTTGTATCAAATGAAATACCAATAAACACGACTATAAGGATGGTCGTGATTTTTTTTAAACAATTAAAAAACAACAATAAAACTGTTGCTTCGGACTGAATCACGTTTGGGTCTGTTCAGTTACCGAAGTTTGAAAAGCATGTGCATGATGATATTATTATGATGCTCAGGTGGCATTTGATTTTGCTGTTACCAATTCAGCTTCATGTTCTTCATAAGTCCTTTGGCGATCAATTCGTTAATACTCAAATGTCAAATACTGTTTTGATAAAACAAAGCAACAACAACAACAAAATTTACTCGGCCATTCACCCTCTCCCTTACTTGTTGCCTACCACAATATAAGCATTTGAATTATATACACAACAAATGTTAAGTTAACTGTTAAGTCCCATAAAGCAATCGACTATCCTGCCCAAACCCCTGTTCTTCCAGCTCGTCCACTTTCCCCCACCTTTATCTGTCATACTTTTACCATTCATGAAAATATCACCTGGAAAATAAAATTAGATGACAACTCAAAATAGGGGCGGAATTAAGTGGACCTGGGTTTGTATGGGGAGGAATGTGATCTGTGACTCCGAGAACCACTGGTCTAGAACAATCTCACTATGTCCGAGTCACTAATTGCGATACCTTTGCTGCCACACGTAACTCTGCACACCTGGAACCTGTATATATATTGAACGCCCTACCTCCCAAGACTAATTGGGACATTCCAGTTAATTGCAATGTCATCTCTGGTAGTATCTGACCATTGACATTGTACTTATGTCCTCGTATGGTACTTCAGTCAATACGGTCACTTATCCGGTGTATATAATTATTTAATTACTTACTAGCTACTTTTGAATAATTAAATATCCCATCTCATATGATTTCTGGAATTAGTGTTAATGCATGTATATCATTAGGAGTGCTGTTGTATCCTTATTATTAATTGGTTAATTCACATACAGGATTTTCTGTTGTACCATCCCATGCACTGGCGTCTCAACGAGTTTGGTGGTTTAATTTTCGGTTACTTTATCTTCTCGTTGTGAAATCTACATTCTCATAAAGAGAAGTATCGATATCTTTTGTAGTTTTAAAGTTATAAGTAGAATAACAAAAGTGACCAAAACGATCTTCTGTAAAATGAGGAAATTGTTGATATGCCAGTACCTGAGAAGAATCGAACATTTTACATTTCAAAAATAATTATACTGTCGGCAAATGGGAGGTTCAGGACCGAGCACGCATAGCCCGTGAAGAGAAGGCAGGATATTAAGTAAACTTTGTAGTCCGGCTTCTCAAACGGGGAGTCAAGTGGTTAGAAATAGAATGTTCATGTATTGGGGAGTTGTCGGGAACAGCAATGACTTCATGTTATAGGGCTTTTCATTCTTAGATTTTGAGTAGGTTCTCATCATCATAATGGTGACTGCTAGGTGCATTATATTAACGTTCTGGCCACTACCAGCATCACCATCACCACAACTACTATTAATTATTGTTTTAGGCTGACGTCAAGACTTAGTGAGCAAAGACTGTTTTATCTCGATTTCTCTGTTGAGAGTTGAGTTTTGGGTTTTACGGCGCGTCGACACGATAACGGCCACCTTGTGCCTGTCACGGTCTATTTGGGTGCATGTTTTTTATTTATGTTTCGCATTCAGGGCTTTTAACTTTAACAACAGAATTAAACACTTTCGTATAATTTTATCACATTGGTAAAGTTCTCAGAAGTTGTTTTGTATGGATCTGAAATAAGATTTCTAAATGAGTATAAACGTTTTTAAATCAAGTTGCACATCTTAGCCTCTCTCAGAGAGGACGAGACGCGCTGTGGGTCCACGCCAGAAAATAATTCTTTCATGGATCCGCAGGCATAGTGCTTTCTCCGGATATACATAAAGTCTACACACTCAGTTAAAAAAAGTTTTATTGATAATGAGATGTGAACTTAAGAAGCTTAACAGGACCTCCCACACTGGCGAGACTGAAACCGTTTGTCTTACTACTATACTAGTTCGAGTGTGTCAAAACTGTCTTCGGTCAGCTGGCGAAAAGAGAGACTTCACGCACTGAGTCAAAACAGTTTGCAAAAAAAAAAAAAAACAGACTTAACTCGCTGCGCCACCAACCTATTTTGCAATCAAAACAATCTCCGCCACAGAGTACCAAAGATACTATAATTGATAAGATAAGACAGATAGTGGTTTTAGCGTGCACAGATTTCGCACCGTCACCTAGCGGCAAACCCGCGGAAGTCATGAAAAGTGCCGTATTTTACAAAGCCAAATAGGAAAAATATTGAATTTTGTTCACTGTTCAGCTATCGCTACAGGTCATGATTGACGTCACTTATTGTGGAATTATGACCTCAATCGCTATGGGAAAACTCTGGCTATTTTTTCTTTTATTTAGTCGCAGTAGCACTGTCACAATTTTGAATCATAAATTTACCATTATATCAAGCATTCTTTTCATACTATGCGCCATGGGCCCCGCCCCAGATCAGCGCGCAAATTGTGTGCACGTTTTTTTTTAGTTGTGCGAAGAAGACAATGTCTCATCTTATCGTTTCTAGTTCTTTGAGAATACTAAGAAGCTGTTACAGTAAAGCTGAATATTGTCAAAATCATTCACCATTAAAACTGTCTTCCCCACTGCTCATATCAACATCTGTTTTTCTTCTCTTTACAGATATTTTCGGAATTATTGACAGGACTTTTCGATTTACATCATTGGTAGCAAGAGATAAACACGGAATAATTATGGAAACTTTAGGCACTCAACCTGTAGATATTGAAAACTACATCCTTACCTTTCATAAACCGGGCTTGGGTGTGGAAGGCTGTGTTAGAGGTACAGTGAAAGTCATGTGATTACTGTCGTTATTGAAAATGGTATCCTCTATAACTCCACAAATTTACTACTCTTCATTCACGTTTTGTTCCCCACCAATGTGCAAACTGATTAGATCTGGAAAGCTGCGTTAAAAACCGATTAAAAAGCATGACATCATTTTATTACATGGTATTGTATTGTAGTATACTTTTTAAATTCTTGATAATAGTTTTGATAGATTTTTTTAATCACACTAAATTCAACAGATGATGCTGCAGATGATGCTGCAATCGTGGCCCATGATGAAACCACGCTCCAGGCTCTCATCAATAGCCTTGCCAAAGCCTGTGACAAATTCATGCTAAAGATCAGTGTCTCAAAAACTGTAGTTTTGACACAAGGCTTGAGAAACCCCAACCCAATCATGCTGAATGGCTCTCCTCTGGAGCAAGTGGGAAAATTCTGCTACCTAGGCTCAACCATCAGTGGTAGCACAGACATAACAACTGAAATAAATGCCAGAATAGGAAAGGCGGCCACAGCTTTTGGCAAACTCTCAAAAAGGGTGTGGAACAATAGCAAGCTGACCACCAAAACAAAGGTACTCGTGTACCAAACTTGCGTCCTAAGCACCCTGCTGTATGGCTCAGAGACATGGACCACCTACTCCAAACATGAAAGATCCCTCAACTCCTTCCACCTGCGCTGCCTACGCAAAATTCTCAAGATCAAGTGGCAAGACAGGATCTCAAATATCGAAGTTCTGAGCCGAGCCAACATTCCATCAACTCAGGCTCCTAGGCAAAAAAAGACTGCGGTGGCTTGGACATCTCCACCGTATGGAAAATGATCGCATCCCCAGACAAATTCTCTACGGGGAACTTGCTACTGGCAACCGACCCAGAGGTAGGCCACATCTGCGATTCAAAGACACTTGCAAGGTCACGATGAAAGCATTTAACATCGACCCCAATGAATGGGAGAACCTTGCAAATGATCGAAGCAGATGGAGACAAAAATTGCGCAGTGGCACGCTCGCAATAGACTTCAAGGCAAAAGAAACATACCTGACAAAACGACAGAGGCGGAATGAAAACACTCGCCAAAGTGAACCCAAAAGACTGACCTGCAATCACTGCCATCGCACTCTCGGGTCAAACATTGGTAGAATAAGCCACGAGAGAAGCTGTCAGTCAAAGTGAAAGTGAATATTCTAGCTGCTAAGACCGTCTGTAAAGACGCTAAAGGCCATATATAAATTCAACATACTGAAAAATGATGAAGACTTGTGAAATTCTTGTGAGTATGATATTTTAGTGAAATGAAAATAGGAAAACACATGTTGCATGAGATCAGTTGTTTCACAACCATCTACTTTTCTTGTGTAACAACCACCCAAGAAAATGGTACATTTTATGACTTGTTGATTTAAACTGTCTTTGAAAGTACCATATTTTATAACTCTTTTGTTGTTTTACAACCACTACAGAATACGGAAGAAATGGAGCGGCCCAGATGTACGCGGACGCTACAGTAACTTTAAACTACCAAGGCCCACCTTATGTTGCAGATATGCTTTCTGCTGTAGTGGGCAATAAAGAGCAAGCTGTCGTGTTGGACATTGCGGCCGGCACAGGTAGTTCACTGTCGTCATAAATCAATACAAAACGTAACCCTTTATTTCAATTTATCGTTAATTCCCTATCAAAAGTATCAAGAATCAGAGGTGGTAATAGGCCAGACCAGGTGGGAAATATGTAGGTCCCCATTTGAAACTGCTCATTAAATATGTTTGTAAATAGTGCTAAATCAATCTATTTATCTGTATCGTATCTACATTTTAAATCTTTTATGTATCTTCTTTTAAATATTAATATTTTGTGCTATCTATCTATCGATCGATCATCCAGCCAGCCAGTCAGCCAGCCTGCTATCCATCCATCCATCCATCCATCCATCCATCCATCCATCCATCCATCCATCCATCCATCCATCCATCCATCCATCTATCCATCCATCCGTCCATCCATTCATCCATCCATCCAGCCAGCCAGCCTGTCATCCACCCACCCACCCATCCATTCATCTATCCATCCATCCATCCATCTATCCATAGGTGCTGTCGGAGAAGAAGCATACAAACGTGGCTTCAAAAATATCCATGCTCACGATGGGGCCGACAGCATGTTGGACTTTTGCAGAAAAACAGGCGTCTACTCCAAGTTTATAAACTGTATTCTCAGTGACAAGTGCCCTATGCCATTTAAGGACAGTGAGTAGAAATTATTAATAGTGCTGTCATCAGTATACATCAAGAACCACTCAGACTATCCAAACGGGTAACCGCGTACCTGAGACTGTTGTGTTGAAGTCGTGTCACCTTTTTTTTTTTTTCAAATGTTGACGAATGAATGGAAATGCGCACACATGAGAGACCGAGGCACATTGCAGAGTAAATTGGGAACTGAAACTAAGCCAAGGCTGCAATAGAACAGCAAGTGGCACGTGCACGCCAGCCGTATGGTGTCGCGCAAAGGCCATTGGTAAAATAATATCCAGTCATATTGAAGGCGTTGCAAAGATGACAGCGTCAGTGGGGGCGTAATCTGATCACGAGTTTTGCATGCCATTAAAGACACGATGAAGCCAAACATATTAAACAGATGCACATGAGAGATATCATAACCAGTTTCAGAACCACTGGCCGAATCTTTTATAACTTTAACATTTAAAATAGTTTATCTGTGGTGAAGATAAAAGAATAGCCCTGCCTCTAGTCATTTATACCGTAACTTTGTCTGTATGAGAATTTTGTCCATAATGTGTCTATGCTGAATGTTTATCGTAAATTGATTAATGTCTTTGCATAATGCCTTTGTAGTTTTCAATAATAACTTGTCAATGAGAAAAGGCTAATTAGAAGGCCTACAATTATCGCTACATTGCCCGTGGAGCAGAACGCCAGGATCTGTATTCTAACAACAATAATAATTTACTAGTGTTGCCAGAAATAACAGTAATAATAATATTGTTATTCCTTATTCCAGACACCTATGACGGGATTGTTGCTATTGGAGCCACCTGTGAAAACCACCTCCCTGCATCCATCCAGGCCGAGTTTGTTCGCATCCTCAAGCCTGGAGGGTAAGCTCATTTTTTTTTTTTTTACTTTTAGTGTGCTGGTCCACTCGTTTAAGCCTTGTTGTGGGGACACGTTGCTCCAGAGGCAAGCTGCTCGCCTGTCATGCCAAAGGTACCGGATTCGATCTCCGGTCGGTGCAGGCATGTTGGATTTTTTTTTTTTTTCGGGGGGAAAAAATTCCTGTCCCTGATCCTATGGTAGGTAGGGTCGAGCACCTAGTCTTTTCGGATAAGGACGAAAAACTCGAAAAGCCCGTGAAAAATACATTCGCAGTTAAAAGTCGAAAAGAGGAGGCCGAACAAGGCCGCTGCCCGGGCATCATCATACTATAATGGAGCTAATGGTGAAAGTTCTGCCCCCAAAGGCCCTTTTTGGGAGGGCTCCAAAACCCTGGAAGCATTCTCATTGCCTTTAACTCGACTTATTGTGATACAAGGGGATAATATAAAAATGCTGCAAACTCTGGGTAATTTGTTCATTTTTGAATAATTCACACATGAAATTCGCAACAAACACTTCCCACTCTATGCTTTTAGAACAAGGACACGCTATTATGGTCTATTTTTAGTACCGTGACGCAGTTTCCCTCATCGTTCCTTCGCTGAAGGAAGCAGATTGTGGATTAACGAAAGCATGGATCGCATGTAAACTTTAGCGAAAAAGGGTTGTAAACAAACTCCCGAGTTGGCGCGGAATCCGAGTCGATACTGATTCTATCATTGTATTTCTATGTCTGTGGAAGGAACTTTACTTAGTGTCCTAGATCTAGATCATAATAAGTAATAAAGATATTTCTCCCGGGCAGGGCCGGGTGACTCAGCTAGTAATTATAAAAACCTAATCCCTACCAACACACACACACACACACACACACACAGAGAGAGAGAGAGAGAAACAAGAACAAGAAAAGAAAAAGAAAAAAAAACAGAAAAATGATGTGTAAATGCCGAGAACAACAGCGAATCTCGTCAAATAAAGACGAAAACGCTTATGCTGTGAAGCACAAGTACGGGTCCTTCTTTATACCGGCCAACTTGTTATAACGAACGCTAGTCAAAATGTGGCAAAAAAGAAACAGTTGTTTAATAAGGTAAAAAAAAAAAAAACACACACACAATAAAACGCAAATGAAAAGGAACGACAAAACGGCCGTCAAATCTTGCTTCGACCCCATAGATTTTCTGTTTTTAATGAATATTAACTTCTGGCAACAAAATTTTAAAAAGAATCAATCTTTTACAAGAGCGACAGCAAGGAATCCTTTGTCTTCCTGCATGCAAATTAAACAAAGATCTGGCAGTTTAGGAATAATTTTAACCTCTCAGTTTTCTATATAGAAAAATTGAACACCCCAGCATTCACTGTCACTAAAATCAAAATAATTATGATTGTTCAGTTCTTGTGTCTTCATATTCTTATCTGCTGTATTTTTGTTTTATTTTTGTTTCTATTCGGGCAAATTTACACGAGCCTGCTATTTAAGTCTTTGTACAGTTTTTATTAATGAAGAATAAAATGTGTTGAGAAATTAAACTTACCGTGTTGTTTATCATTAATGTTCATTTGTTTGTTGTCGTATCGTGTGTTTGTGTCAGACATATGTTATAGTGGGGCGGCTGAGTCATGGACGCTAGTGCTACGCCTTGCCCTCTTCAGTTTTGGGAAAAGACTATCCAAAAGGAAAATTTCATCGTCGAATGACGACTCCATTTTGGATTCACACATCTATACAGACCACAACACACTAGGCAGCAATCGGCACCTTGAAAAGTAGGCGACCTTTATGTAGGGTCAAGCAGATACCTACCCGCGCTTAGAAACGCCTATTTTCAGCGCCTATAAGCTCAGCTTTCTCTATGTTGTCGGCCTTAGAGACAGTGAATTTAAAATATAAGGTCTTGAAATCATGTTTCGGTTAATCAGGACAGTAAAACATTAAATGAAAAATGCCCATCGTCGGGGTTACCGTGGCAAGTTTGTTCCTGTATTCATTATCGTGGTTGTTGTTATAAGTACGTACGCACCCCAAGAGTTTGTGCGCCAGGGGAGCGTACCTATACGTACCTATTTCCTAACCCCGTCCTTATTCTCAGCCATAAAACGTATCGAATCCCTGCCCCTGCCCCCCCCCCTTTTCAAAAAAAAAAAAAGGAGGGAAACAAAAAGAAAATCTGACAAAAATATTTAATCATCATTCAGGCTGCTGTTACTGAGCATTTCGGGAGGAGCTCTCCAGCTCTGGAGTCACAAAAAAATACGTATCCCTAGCGCAAAGAATTTTGGGGTACGTACGTACTTTTAAGAATTTTGAATGAATTATTATGTCTAGATGACTGTAACACCCACTGAATCACCTTTTGAGAGACTAAGTTTTCTTGACTGGACTCGAACATTCATTCCAATGACAAAAAAGAATAGCATCTTGTAATTCCTAGAGAAAAGTATTAAGTTTAGCAGCTATAATGGCACTAATTTTTAGTCAGTGGCTTGAGCTACAAGTCCGAATTTATGTTTTTTCCCGGTCAAAGGTCACTGTTGAGGGGACGACCGAAGAATAGCTACCATTTTTTTTTTAATCGACTGGCTTCTTATGAAAGTCTGCAGTAAAGAGATCGATTGTATTGGGGGGGGGGGAGGAGGGGGGGGGAGGGGACGAGGCATGGCTGCAACAATTCTTCAAAAGGCATCACTTCGGACAGAAGAACAGAAATGGGACCAAATAGTTCCTCGAGGTGGGAGATGAGGGATGGAGCTCTGGGACCTGATCTAGGGCGGGCCGAATCCCCCCAAAAAAGAGAGCTAAACGACAGGAGGGAGGAGGAGACGGAGAGAGTGTTTAAACCAGGAGACGTCTTGTACTGTCACTCATGCCAAATCTCGATTTTGACCCGAGGTCACTTCGGTACCGTTTTTGCCCTGCATCTCGAAAGATATGCCAGACACAAGTGTTCTGTTTTCCCAAGCCGCCTCAGATATTCTTTGGAACACGCCTGGCACCTAAAGGAACAGCAACTGCCTTGATTATACAGACCACCGTTAGCCCCTTGATTCTCTTTGGTGTTTTTTTTCTGACATACCATCACAATAAATGATAATTCCCGCCCTAGACACTATTTACCTTTCATCACCTTTTTATTCATTCCACCTAAAGTCAATAGAAGGTCTCTGGTTCGCTTTGATGATAATTACATCTCTTTTTTTCACAGATTTCTTGCTATCAAAACGTTTTGTCCTTACATAAAGTTTGAAGCCGATAACCTGTGTGGATGAGACATTGAAAGCTATTATGCATTCTCTCTCTCTGTCTCTCTCTCTCTCTCTCTCTCTCTCTCTCTCTCTCTCTCTCTAGCTCTCTATCTCTATCTATCTATCTGTGTGTGTGCGTCTCTCTCTCTTCGTCTCTCTCTTTCTCGTTGTGTGTCTCTCTCTCCGTCCGTCTCTAGCTCTCTCTAACTCCCGCTCTCTCTGTCTCTCCCCACTTCAACCTCTCTCTCTCTCTCTCTCTGTCTCAGGTTTTCTCTGTCTCTCCCCACTTCAACCTCTCTCTCTCTCTCTCTGTCTCAGGTTTTCTCTGTCTCTCCCCACTTCAACCTCTCTCTCTCTCTCTCTGTCTCAGGTTTTCTCTGTCTCTCCCCACTTCAACCTCTCTCTCTCTCTCTCTGTCTCAGGTTTTCTCTGTCTCTCCCCACTTCAACCTCTCTCTCTCTCTCTCTCTGTCTCAGGTTTTCTCTGTCTCTCCCCACTTCAACCTCTCTCTCTCTCTCTCTCTGTCTCAGGTTTTCTCTGTCTCTCCCCACTTCAACCTCTCTCTCTCTCTCTCTGTCTCAGGTTTTCTCTGTCTCTCCCCACTTCAACCTCTCTCTCTCTCTCTGTCTCAGGTTTTCTCTGTCTCTCCCCACTTCAACCTCTCTCTCTCTCTCTCTCTGTCTCAGGTTTTCTCTGTCTCTCCCCACTTCAACCTCTCTCTCTCTCTCTCTGTCTCAGGTTTTCTCTGTCTCTCCCCACTTCAACCTCTCTCTCTCTCTCTCTGTCTCAGGTTTTCTCTGTCTCTCCCCACTTCAACCTCTCTCTCTCTGTCTCAGGTTTTCTCTGTCTCTCCCCACTTCAACCTCTCTCTCTCTCTCTCTGTCTCAGGTTTTCTCTGTCCCTCCCCACTTCAACCTCTCTCTCTCTCTCTCTCTGTCTCAGGTTTTCTCTGTCTCTCCCCACTTCAACCTCTCTCTTTCTCTCTCTGTCTCAGGTTTTCTCTGTCTCTCCCCACTTCAACCTCTCTCTCTCTCTCTGTCTCAGGTTTTCTCTGTCTCTCCCCACTTCAACCTCTCTCTCTCTGTCTCAGGTTTTCTCTGTCTCTCCCCACTTCAACCTCTCTCTCTCTCTCTCTGTCTCAGGTTTTCTCTGTCTCTCCCCACTTCAACCTCTCTCTCTCTCTCTCTGTCTCAGGTTTTCTCTGTCTCTCCCCAGCCCCTCCCTCGGTGTTTTTTTTTTCGGAAATACCTCCGCCCTAGATCAAGTTCCACTGAGAGCTCCATCCCTCATCTCCCACCTGGAGGAGCTATTTGGTCCCATGTCTGTTCTTCGGTCTGAAATGGTGCCTTTTGAAGAATTGGTGCTGTCATGCCTCGTCTCCCCCCATCCCTTCTTCCTCCTCTCCGATACAATCGATCTCTTTGCTGTAGACATTCAAAAGAAACCAATCGATTGCTATTCTTCGGTCGTCCCCTCAACAGTGACCTTTGTCTGGGAAAAAAAACTATAGAATTCGAACTTATAGCTCAAGCCACTGACTAAAAATTAGTGCCATCATAGCTGCTAAACTTAATACTTTTCTCTCGGCCTTACAAGATGCTATTCTTTTTTGCCAGTGGAATGAATGCTCGAGTCCAGACAAGAAAACTCAAGTCTCTCAAAGGGTGACTCATTGGGTGTTACGGCCACCTTGTCCATAATAATTTATCCATAACTCAAATACCGAATACGGGTACAAATTTGTCATGGTAACCCCGACGATTTAATTTTTTACTTCTGAATTAGCTCCAACAGGTTTCCAAGACCTTGTATTTTAAATTCACCCACCCTAAGTTTTCTGGTGGCCTAATTTTGAGGGTTTTTTAGGGCATAGCTAATCAATGGTCCTTAATGGGGTGACGCTCGGGTTACTGTATTCTCTCTTAGGGTGCATCGAGAGAAAAGATGGTTCCCACAATTGGAATGATGCCATGGGGAGTCGTACACTGTGGAACGTCCTGTCCGAATTGCATTAATGATAATAATTAGCAATGCAGGCTAAGAAGGGTGTCAGTTTATACCAGAGGTCGGCAACATTTCCGGTAAAAAGAGCTACATTTTTGAGATTCTCCATAGAATTCAACTTTAGAGTGAGCCCCAACATGCCCAATCCACACCGCAAAGACCACATCCTGGCTGGATCCGTTACTTAAAAAAGATTTTTACAAAGGATTTGAGAAAATGTTTCGTAACCATGGAAACAGACTGTAAAGCACACAAGAAAAACCATCATAAAATTGCACAACAGAATTAACGTTTCTCAATTTTCTGTGTAGTAAAAAGGAAATGTGTAATTTCCAAGTCTTAACTTACAACTTTTAAAGCCATTAAAGCTGTGTGGAAAGGTCTGTGTGAACTTATCAAAACAAAATAAGCTTAATATTGATCAACATCCATCGGTGCACCATAAATTACATTTTTGCGGGCCATTAAGAATAGGAATGGCTCTGGTACTAGTGGTAGCCCATTTCTTTCAGAAACTGACCAGCTGGTATTTGCTATTTTGATCCTCCACTCTGACCGATTGACAACTTTCTGGTGACATTTCTGTTGTGAAAAATAGATCCCTTGTTTAAATGTTCTGGAATCTGTTCCAAAAGTGCCATGCCTTAAACCAAGAGTATAGCTTTATCGCCTAAGCCGCTCCACTATAATAAACATTTGACACAAGTGTACGATACGACAACAAACAAATGAACATTAATGATAAACAACAGGACAACTTTAATTTTTTAAACATATTTTATTCTTCATTAATAAAAAATGAACAAAACCTTAAGTAACGGGCGTGTGTAAATTTGCCTGAACAGAAACAAAAATACAACAGATCAAAAACATGAAGAGAAAAGAACTGAACACGAATATTTTGATTTTGACGATAGTAAAGCCTGGGGTGTTCAATTTTTCTATGCCGACAACGGAAATTCTCATTTTTCGTTCAGATACGCCATCAGAAAACATGTTATAGTTACGGAAATGTAGTCTCCCATAGAACGTCCATTCCTGTTGGTCTTCCAGTCGCTTGGTTTCCTTTTCCCAAGCGCTGCCGTACTGCGTGGAGGGAATGGTATTGCGGAAGGCGTTGATAAAGTAACTGACGATAGAGAGAGCAACCAAGGGCTGAGGGGGGGAGGGGGGGGGCGATTTCAGATTGGGTCATTATGATTATGTTTTTAAGAAAAGATTGAACATTTTTAACATGACGCAGAAGAACAAAACACATGGACCGATTGTTTGACCAGAGTTACTCTACAGTTAAGTGCAATCTTTTTCTTTTCAAGGGCCTCAGATTTAGAATTCTCTGCCTCAGTCTTTGAGAGAGACTGAAAATATTATGGTTTTCAAACATGAGCTGAAGAGCCTTTTTATTAAACTCTTAAGTTTCCATGAATTTCTAAACAAATTTATTGGTATGAAAACAAAATCGATTCCTCTTCGAAAAACAAACTGACTGAGAGGTAACAATTATTCTTAAAACCGCTAAAGCTTTGTTTAATATGCACGCAAGAAGACAAAAGATTCCTTACTGTCGCCCTTATAAAAGACTGAAATTGTTTTTTGTTTTAAAATTTTGTTCCCACATGTAAATAATAATTATTCATTTTAAAAACACAGAAAATCTCTGGGGTGGCAGCATTATTGAAGTTCGTTTTGTCTTACATTTTCCTTTGCGTATTATTGTCGCGTTTTACAATAAACCTTTTCTTTTCGCAGCATTTTGACCACTAATCCTTAGATAAAGGGTGTCAGTATAAAGAGTACCAGTACTTGAGCTACAGTGCTTAAGCCTGTATAAGAGCACACATGAGCCTACCCGCCAGGCTTGAGGATACGAACAAACTCGGCCTGCATGGCTGGAAGGAGGTGGTTTTCTGCAGTAGCGCCACTGGCAGTCAATGCGTCATAAGTGTCTGGAATACAGAATTATTATTAATTATTGCTATTAGTTTTAGCAACACTAGTTTTTTTTATACAAGCAACACTTGAACTGTTGTTATAAGACTGGTCTTGACATTCTTCTCCACGGGTAATGTGTCGAAAATTGTAAGCCTTCTCCTTGGCCCTTTCTCAGTGAAAAGTTTCAAGTGCAAAACTACAAATGCAAAGATATTAAGTTATTTGGGATAGATGTTTAACGTAGTCACATTTTGCACATTATTCCATATATATAGACAAAGTTACGGTATAAATTACTAGAGACGATATCCAAAGACACGGCTATTCTTTATCTTCACTACAGATATGTTAAAATTATAAAAGTAGAGGCCAGTGGTACTTGTCACTGAAACCGTGGTTTTAATAACTCTCTTGTAAAGCTTTTTAATGTTTTGCTCCACCGTGTCTTTAAGAGTATACGAAACATGTTTGGCAGTACGCCTCCTCTGACGCTGTAAATAACCTGGATATTTTCCAGTAGCTTTTGCGCGACACAATATGGCTGGCGCGCATATGCGGCTTGCTATCGTGTTGTATTTGTGTCTTTGTTTCAGATTCCCATCGTCTTTGCAATGTTCCTGTGTCTGTCATGTGAGCGCGTTTCTATTCATTTGTCTAGATTTGAACAAAACAAACAAAAAATTAAGAAATGCGACGCAACTTCAACATAATAGCATCTCGTGCATGGCGTTAGCCGTTTAGATGGCATGGGCGGTTCTTGATGTACATTAAAGACAGCATTATTAATATTTCTAACTCACTGTCCTTAACTGGCGTAGGGCACATATCACTGAGAATACAGTTTATAAAACTTGGAGTAGACGCCTGTTTTTCTGCAAAACTCCAACATGCTGTCGGCTCCATCGTGGGCATGGATATTTTTGAAGCCATGTTTGTATATTTCTTCACCGACAACTCCTATGGATAGACAGATAAGTGGGATGAATAGTATAGATAGGTAGATAAATAAAGAGAGAGAACAAACATGCATTTGTGGTTACAGTAAGGAGGCTGGACAATCATTTAGACTAAGACTATGGGTAGAAGGGGAGGGTTGGAGGGGAGACCGTGGACAAGTTGCCTGGACCTACAATTTTGAATGGGCCTACCCCCCCCCCCTTCCAACCCCCGCCGCCACCCCCAACTCCCACAGGTACTGCCAGAGAGAAAAATATTGATATTTAGAGATTAATATTAGAATAATACAGATACAATATAGACGAATAAATTAATTTAGCATTATGTACAAAAATATTTAATGACCAGTTTAAAATTGGGGCCTATATAATTATTTCCCACCTGGCCTGCACCTATTATGATCTTTACAACGGATTCTTGATACTTTTGGTAGGGATGAAACGAGAAACTGAAAGACAGGGGTACAATTTTCACTAATCTATGACAGATGTGGACTACCTGTGCCAGCCAAAATGTCCAATACAACAGCTTTCTCTTTATTGCCCACCACAGCAGAAAGCATATCTGAAACGTAACGTGGTCCTCGGTAGCTTAAAGTAATCGTAGAGTCCGTGTACGCCTGGGCCGCTCCTTCTTTGTCGTATTCTGTAGTGGTTGTAAAACAACAAAAGTCATAACATACATTACTTTCCTAGGTGGTTGTAAAAGAACAAAAGAGAAAGTATATGTTTTTTTCCTTAGGACAGGGCAAATTATGTATCGTGAAATTATCAGTGGATTAAAGTATCATCTTCACAACAACTTCACAGAGGTTCGTTACTTTTCATTGCTTTGACTTTATAATTTAATATTAATAAAGAAATAAAATCTATTCAAAATAATATCAGAAAGTCAAACATTTTACTGCAGCAATGTAATGAGATGTACTAAAATGGAAAATGTAAGCAAGCATTAAGCATGATGCTGGTTTTTAATGTGAATTTGTAGATAATAATGAGTTTGCACATTGATAGAGAACAAATTAAAGGTGTGAATGAAGAGTAATAACACTTGTTTGTAGAGTTATTGAGGAAACAACATCGGTGTTGACTGTAGGTAAATTCCAGGCAATAAGAAAAAAAGAAAAGAAAAAAGACAGAAAAAATCGAAATGTTGACGTAAAAAAAAAAATGATAATAATGAGAATTATCAGATAACAGTCACTGTACCTCTAACACAGCCTTCTGGACCCAAGCCCGGTTTATGAAAGGTAAGAAGGTATTTTTCAACGTCAGCCGGCTTGGTCCCTAAAGTTGCCATATTCCGTATTCATCTCTCAGTACCACTGATGTAAATCAGCTGATGTCCTGTCAGCAAGTTCGAAATATCTATAAAGGGAAGGAAAATAGATTGGACGTAAGTGATATAAGCAGCGGGGGAAAATAGCAGATGGTGAATGATTGTGACAACAGCATCTTAGTATTCTGTGACTGACGTTGCTTTGATTGGAAAGTAGGTTGGTGGAGCGCTGAGTGACGCCTATTGTGTAACCGTTTTGACTCAGTGTGTAAATTTTTTAAAATCTCTTTTCCCGCCAGCTCGCGATCTTAGCTCTTTGTTTGTTCTATCTCCATTGTCTGAAAAACTGGAGATCTTTTAGTATGTAGAATAGGTATAACAAATACACATGCTGACGTTTAAATGCGTTGTGGCACTGACCAAGCTGTTTCCACAGTTCCGATCTATTCTAACATTTTATCATAATACTAAAGCCGCAAACGTTTAACGTGGAATTTCTCAAGTGTGCACAAAAAGTGGAGTCGGAACAAACACGAACAAAGGTTGCCAGCTGACTCAAGACAATGTTCACGTACACTAACTACTAAGTTAGTTTTGGTCACGTGTGTTATTCTGCTTATAACTTTAAATCTACCAAAGATATTGATACTTCGTTTCGTGAGAAAATAGATCTTATCACGAGGAATGATAAAGAAGACGAAACTTGAAACCATTTAGATCACTGAGACACCAACGAATGAGATGTACGACGGTTTGTACCACAGTAAATCATGTACGTGAATGAAGCATTTGAGTTTAAGGATGCAGCAGGGCTCTTAATGATGTAAAGACAGTACTCATTCCAGAAGTCGTATTAGACATGATATTTAATAAATCAAAAGTAATTAGTTAGTAATTAAATAATCAAGTACACCGAATGAGTGAATGTATTGGCTGAAGTACCATAGGATAACATAAGTAGTGTTAATAGTCAGATACTACCAGAGATGAGATGACTATTAACTGGGATGTCCGAACTAGGCTTAAGAGATATAGCATGGTCATGGGCCTTTATATACAGAGGTCCCAGGTGTGCAGAGTTACGTGTGGCAGCAAAGAAATCGCAGTTAATGAGTCAGGCATGATGAGATTGTTCTAGACCAATGGCAGTCACAATCACAGGTCACAGTCATCTGCTTCTTTTTTCCTGGTGATATTTTTATGTATGGTAAAGATAGGACAGATAATGGTGGGAGCGTAAAGATGGGTGGGCGGGGGTTTGGGGGCGGGTACAAAGTGAAGACTGGTACTGAAGTGAAAGATGGTAGCTTTATGGTACTTAATAAATAAGTTTTCACTTTTTTGCAGATATTCAAATGTTTACATTGTGACTGGCAGCAAAGAAGGCAGTGGGAGGATGACCGAGTGTTTTGAGGCTTTTTTTGTTTTGTTTTGTTTTTTGTTTCTATACCAATTTGTATAAATACCAATACACACCATTATAGGGGTGATCACGATTTTTAAAACAATTCACACACATACAAAAAAAAGAAAAACTCGGCTTCAGACTGAATCACGTTTCGGACTAAGTTACTGAGGTTTGAAAAGTTTGTGCATGATGCCATGATGCTCGGTTGCAATTTGATATCCGCGTCTATTGCCCTTTCAAGTCATTTTGTCCGGCGGCTACACAAGTACAGTTTATTGTACTATAATAATATGTTATTCGTTGAGTTGGATCACAATTGAATTTGTGGCGTTGAGAAGGGGCAATTAGACTGACTAGCCGCCAGGCGTAGATTCTTCGTAGGAAGCCCAACTGTATTATCTGGGTCTAGGCTACATTAAAGGCAGCATTAGGGATTCGATGCAATGTGACTACGTCGATATCCTACCACCAGTGTGTAAAGAGAGGTCAAGGGCGTAATTTCTGGTCACACTTTTCGGTTCTATCCGATGAAAATGCGTCTCTGTGTTTGAGGCTCAAAATTTATTTTTTAATATAAATAATAGTAAAGACTGATTTTTGTTAAAAATGAATGTGTCCACGTAACTCTTCGTCAAAAATTGATGCAATACACCAAGCTTTATCATTTTTGATGGCGTGGTCGCCAAGTTTTAGCTGCTTGCAGGTTCAGCCTCTAGCTAAATTATAGTAATATAGCGCAGTGAGTCAAGCCTTATTTGCATCTGTTTTGACTCGTCTCTCTTTCCATTTCAAGCCAAACTTGTTTCAGTCTGCGCCATTGCGCGATGTCACATTTAAATCTATAGACCACATCTTACGCTAGGACAGAGACTAAACAGACATGACCCAATGCTCCCGAAGATACTTCCGTAGGTACATTTGACCATGGGGTTGCGTTATGTGACGACCACCCACGGAATGAAACGAAAGGCTCTGTGCGTGAGAATAGTTAAGGGGGATAATCATGTAATACATTCTAGTTTTTAATTTATAACTTATCGTTTCCCTTGCTGACTAAGTTACGACATGCAATGTAAATTACACAGTCCAACAATTTCAATTTCAATTTCAATCTCAATCTCAGTCTCAATCTCTCTCTCAATCTCTCTCTCAATCTCTCTCTCAATCAATCTCTCTCAATCAATCTCTCTCTCAATCTCTCTCTCAATCAATCTCTCTCTCAATCTCTCTCTCTCTCTCTCAATCTCTCTCTCTCTCTTTCTCTCGCTCGCTCTCTCTCTCTCTCTTTCTCTATCTTTCTCTCTCGCTCTCGCTCTCTCTAACTCTCTCTCTCTCTCTCTCTAACTCTCTCTCGCTCTCTCTCGTAATCTTAGAAAACCGTTGGGGCGTCATAGAAGACTTTGCTCCGATCCAGCTTCCTCCGTTCCTCCCGGTTCTCAGATGCTCTTAGGCAGTTGCTAAGTGTGAGGCCAGACCATTCACTGGTGTTGTCCTTCAATCTCTTAGTTGTCACAGAATGCTAGTTTTATGATTGCCCCCCCCCCCAGCTCTCAGCTGATATTATTATTATCTTTAACTTTGTTCCTCTCATACCGATCCGAGACACAGGATACAGAGACGGTTCAATTCGCCAAATTCCGTCCGTCGTCTTGAGTGCGTATAATCCATGACAGCAATGCAACAGTTCGCACCATACCCCTTCATTATCGAACGAAGAGGACTAGTACCATAGTGAGTAGTACCCGTCGAGTTTATACGGTAGAGAAAACGTTGAGAGAGAACTAAGGGAAAGTTCCTCAAGTAATATCATTTAGAAATTATCTAACTTCCTCATCACTCTACCCAAAACTGTTAAATCTGCTCATCAATAACACACACATTTATGTTATATCATACAATGCATTGTTATAACAATGCACACAAAATTAAGGAAAATGGACCAAAATTACGCAAAAGGATCACAATTTCAAACAATTTCAATAGGCAGACATACGTTATGCTTCTGAATAACCACAGAGTTCGGTGATATATTCGAACAGAAGAAACACAAGTCAAATGGAAAATTGGTAAAGCATATCACTGATTGAACAATAAATGCAAGACAGCTGTCATGTAAGCGATATAACTCATCTTAATCATTCAAAAATTTTGATTATTTTCCCAAGGGAAGGAATGTGACCTGGGGCTCTGAAGCACCACTGTTCTTGAAGGAATGGCCTAGCAATTAGGCCGAACTTTACAAATTGATTTAATCGATTTTTATCGTATCCACGCGGTTTATATAGACATACTCTTACTGTATGGGCTTTTTTTCCGATTAGATTTTTAACTTCATTTTCATTTGATCTTACTTATAGGCATCTGGGGGTCCAAAGTGAGATAATGAAAAAAAACCATGTTAATGCTCAAATTGGCTATTATCGTGCCTATGCACCGTTAAACTCAAACTCAAACGCAATCATGACAAATAACCCAGCAGTATACTTTATAGGCTCATGTTGATGTTGTTGTTGCTCGTCAAAAGCAGATGACCATAATTTCAATATCTCTCATGTCTGGCTGTATCTGTGTGTGGAGATGGCTGATCAGGCTGATCCTTCCCATGAATAGTCGGTGGCAGTGACAACATGGAAACGCTGGAGGTAGACTGAACTGGGAGATGCTACTTTCTCTGCATTTTCACTGCTGCCACTTCTGTGCAGTCCTTCATGCGCTATCCTTCTCATGGTCATATCATCGCTGAGGAAGAAAGCAAAACAATAGAATGCAAAATCTGTAGGAAAATGTTCATCCTTAGGGAACACAAATGTGTAAACTTCACCCAGAATCCTTACATTAATCCAATGTAGATTTGTATGGGATTTCTAGTGTAATGGTAGGATCATGGGAGGGACGGTATTCCCTACATCAAATCGACTTTAGCGCGATGTCATAACCAGCGGATCCACATGAGAACAGCGTTTTGTTTATGTGCAAACTTGATGTCAATCCTACACATCGGCTTTTTGTAGGGTAATTGACTGGTAAAAAACAACAAAAAAACAGCAGACTTTTAAACCGAATAGGAGTGGAAGGGCTGAGAGCACATTAACATTGCGGGAAAATTTGTTTACCTCAGTTTACAGTAAGCAGCCGGTGGGTTGCATTTCTAATCAATTACCGATATTTAAAACAAATTTTGATGAAAAAAAAAGTAATTCTTTAGTTTTAAAAAAATGAGTCAAATTTTATTTTTGTTGGGACAAATTGGCTTAAATAGAAATGAAAAAATATATATATATACACTGGCGTAGGTGGAATCATACGAAAGAGATTTAAGAAAAACCAGATATTATTTCGAAAAGAGATACAGATAGATGAATTTACAGTGTAAAAGCAGGGCATTTTGTGCTCTTTGTTAAAAGCTTTTGTTAGTTAGTTGCAACAGTAAACTAGTTCTAACACAATGCATAAACTTGCACAATTTTAATAGGTCTGACGCAATCTAAGAGTGGAATCATATGGTGTATTATACTCCCAGTGGGGCTTTGACCACTTCAGAAAAAAAAGATCGGGACTTCGATTCATGAAAGCTGCCTTATTGGATGGGTACAAGTACACCTGTGTCTGAAATTCAATATCTATGGCGCGACTAGATATTCATTGAGAAAAAGGAAAACACATACTGGAAAAAGAAGATACAACAATACCTTCATTTCTCGGCCATCTCGTTTACTTTTCGTAATTTTGTCGTTTTTCTCACACTTTCTCCAATGTACAAAAGCCTTCTTAATGTACAAAAGCGGCAAGTTTTATTCTGTTTAGTGGTGGTGTTTTTTTCAGTGAACACCCTGGTTTTCATGTGAGGCCAACTCATGATTATTATTTTCTTTCCAAAGTTTCTCTTCAGTTGAGCTCGAGGTGAATTTTAGTCTAATTTTTAAAAAGAAAAAAGAAAAAAAAAAGTGGCACGGGGACTCCAGCACACATTACCCTACTTAGCTACACTGCGTGTGCCGTTTGAATATGTGGTTGCGAGAGCACTTTTCCCATGACATGGACGATCCTAAGTCTAATACTATAGTACCAGTTGCCCCTTAAGATCTAAGGAAGTAGGTTCTAATCCGTATGTTTTGTCCGGCCTACCCCCGACCAAACTCTACCCCAACTCTCAGTCCCTCAGAAGCGCCTCAAGGGAGGAAACTCGCCAGACCCTAAGCTTTACAGGCTAGTTGGGCATGACTAGCCGTGCGAGTACCTTGGTCGACCGCCGACCTCGACGCTACATGGAAACAGGAGCCAGTGACCACCCAGGTTTCCCACGAGTGGCTATTCTGTACTATAAATAGGGTTGGGGTTTCTTATATAACGCAAAATCCTTACAATATCTGCCCTTAGGGTTAACAAGATTTGAACTTGACATGCTTTAATAGTTGTTATTAAATCAATTTCTGCACAACTCTCAGTTAAAGCATTTAATTATCATTCAAACACTCTTGTTAATGATTAATTCATATAAAGATAGATGTCTACTGGTGTAAATAGTGTCATAGTTATCCATTTAAAACTATAATGACCTTTCTCCCCATGTCACCAGCCTGATTTCCTTGCCACAAGCCGGAAGTGGGAATCGATACCACTATTTATCCAAGTAAATCTTTTAATACTACTGGGGACTTCCTTTTTGTGTCAAATTCTTCAGTTACTTATACTTTCCAAATACCTGCAGCACACTTTTTTTCTTTTTTTTTTTTTTGACAACACTTAAAAATGTAAAGTCCACTGGGGAATGAAAATCTCACGTCATCTTGGTTTTCTACATTATAAGACAGCCACTTATAAGAAATAACTTCGATAGCAAAACAAACTATCCATCACCCAGAACTTAAAAACTCGGACTTAAAATTGCCAACAGAACACACACATATCCATTTTACCATTGAATAATAGCCTGGAATATGATAAGAAATAAATGACATTTATCCATATCTGTCTGAACACATGAACTGGACCAAAATCATAATTTTCAAACATTCCTTAAAATTTAATACAGGGAATAAAATTAAAGCAAAATAATCTAGAATGCATTATTTAAGGCCACGCTTATTTGCAGATGACTGCGAATAAGATCAAAATCTTATTCGCAGGTGGATTTTTGGTTTGTGATTTTTATTTTTATTTAATTTATGCATCACATACAACCTCCTTGGCGTAAAATGGCGTTCGGTCGAGCTATCAATGAAACTTTCACAAAAACATTTTTGATGGCGAGAGCTGTATATGAGATACAAAATCACCAAAGTACCATAACAAGCCGGCGAAAACCAAAGCCCTCTGAATTTTCATCATCATCATTGCCTTTCTCACCCTGGATCAGGGTATAGGCCACCAACAAACACCTTCCATCCCTCTCTATCATGGGCCAGCCTCTTTACATTATTCCAAGTCTTTCCGCTTCGTTGCACATCATTTTCTCTGGCTCTTCTCCACGTTCCGCGCGGCCTTCCTCTTGATCTCTTGCCCTGGGGATTCCAGTCCAATACCTTCTTCGTGATGCTGTTTCCTGGCCTCCTGAGAGTGTGGCCGATCCATCTCCATCGCCTCCTACCAATTTCCTCTCTGACTGGGTTCTGTCTTGTTCTTTTCCATACAATTTCATTACTGACCTTGTCTGTCCATCTGATCTTAAGTAGCTTCCTCAAACATCTGTTGATGAAAACTTGGATTCTCTTTATGCAGGCCTGGGACGCATTCCAAGTCTCACATCCATACAACAGGACTGACTTCACGTTCGAGTTGAATATCCTCAGCTTTGTTTTTAGAGATATATCCTTGGTTCTCCAAATCTTGCTTAAGGATGTGAAAGCTGCCTGTGCCTTTCCAATTCGTGCTTTGACTTCTGCCTCTGTTCCTCCCTTATTGTCAATGATACTACCAAGATAGCAGAAGGACTCTACATCTTCCAGTGGTTGATCTCCTACTGTGACTTGTTCGCTTAGGGGTGCAACAATTTTTAGGACCTTCGACTTCGCGGGATGTATCCTCAATCCAATAGATTCTGAAATTTTGTTTAGAGCTGTAGTCTTTGCTTGCATCTGGTCGTGTGTGTGCGACAATAGTGCCAAGTCATCTGCAAAATCTAGATCGTCCAGCTGTGTCCATGGGGTCCATTGTATGCCATTTCTTCCGCCACTGGTGGTTTCTTTCATAAGCCAATCAATCACCAGGATAAACAGAAATGGGGACAGCAAACAACCCTGCCTAACACCAGTCTTGATATCAAAGCTGTCAGTAAGCTCACCATCATGTACGACTCTGCAACTTGTCCCCTCGTACATGCTCTTGATAAGATTCACCATCTTCTCTGGGATTCCATAATGTCTCAATATTCTCCACAGTGTTTCTCTATCGATGCTATCAAAGGCCTTCTCGTAGTCAAGGAAGTTCACTATCAGTTGGGAGTTCCACTCTAGCGACTGCTCTACTATGATTCTCAGCGTGGCGATCTGGTCGGTGGTTGATCGATTACTCCTGAAACCAGCTTGCTCCTCGCGAAGTTTTTGGTCTGTTGCATTCTGTATTCGCTTGAGAATAATCCGATTGAAAACCTTTCCTGGGATGGAGAGAAGTGTGATTCCTCTGTAGTTACTACAATTGCTGAGGTCCCCTTTTTTTGGGAGCTTCACGAGGTGTCCTTCCTTCCAGTCCTTTGGAAACTTGCCTCCGATCCAAATCCTCGAGAATAGTGAGTGCAGACCCTCTGCAGCCCCAGCAGCATCTGCCTTCAGCGCCTCTGGTGGGATCTGGTCTGGTCCAGCTGCCTTGCCTCGATTTAACTGCTTTATGGCATCATTAATCTCTGCTTTAGTCGGAGGGTCGCAACTGATCGGTAAATCATTTCTTGCGGGTAGAATGTCGGGTGGGTTGCTTGGTGGAGGTCTGTTCAAGAGGCTGTTAAAATGTTCTATCCATCTTTTTGCCTGAGCTTCCTTTCCAAAAATAGCCTTCCTGTTGTAATCCTTGACAGGAACTTCAGGTTTTCCATATTTTCCAGCAAGAGTCTTTGTAGTCTGGTAGAGGATCCTCATGTGTCCTCCTGTTGCTGCCTTCTCTGCTTTCTCTGCTAACATTCCTATGAACTCCTCTTTGTCTTTTTTAATTGATTTTTTGACCTCTTTAGCTGATGCTCGGTACTCTTCCTGGTTACCAACTCTTGAGCTTCTTGTACGACTTGCATTTACCCGTTCTTTTAGGTCTCTTCTTATCCTTATCAAGTCCAGTGATTTTTGACTGATCCATTCCTTGTGTTCCACTTTCTTTTCCCCAATAACATCCTGACATGTCGATGTAAATACTCCTTTTACCTTAGCCCAGTGAGTCTCCAAATCTACTGTCTCTTCCAGGTCAACAAGGGGTTTGAATCTATTCCTCAGTGTCAGCTGGAACTCTTCCTTCTTGTCTCCATCCAGAAGGCTCACTTGAAACTTTCTCCTCTTTGTTCCTGCTCTGGTACCTTGTTTCTTGAGGCGGAGTTTGAGTCTTGCCAGCAGCATGTGATGGTCAGATCCAACATCTGCTCCTCTCTGTACTATGACATCCTCTAGTGAGCGTCTGAATCGTCGGGTGATGCAAAAGTGGTCAATCTGATTTTCAGTTACTCCATCCGGTGAAATCCAAGTGGCCTTATGGATCCTCTTGTGTGGGAATACTGAACCTCCAATCACATAGCTGTTAAATGCGCAGAAACTTGCAAACCGCTCTCCATTCTCATTCATTTGTCCTAAACCATTGCACCCCATAATGTCCTCATACCCTGTATTGTCCTGTCCTATCTTGGCATTGGCGTCTCCCATTATAATGTTCACATCTTTTCTTGGCAATGTGTCAACTATTTCCTGAAGCTGGTTGTAGAAGTCGTCCTTGTCCTCATCGGTTGCTTCATTTGTTGGGGCGTATATCTGCACAATGTTCATGTTGATGTTCTTGTTCTTAGTAGTAAATGATGCCAATATAATTCTCCTTCCATAGGGTTCCCATCCCCTCAGTGACCTCTGGGCGTGCTTGCTCAAGATGATCGCTACTCCTTCTGTATGCTTTTTGTCCTCCCTTCCAGAATACAAAATCTTTTCCCCAGTATTAAGTTGTTTCAGTCCGGACTGTATCCAGCGGGTCTCGCTAACTCCAAGTATGTGCAGTCTGTATCGCCTCATCTCCATTGTAACCTGGGCACTCTTTCCTGCTTCATACATGGAGCGGACATTCCACGACGCAATCCGGAGTGACTTGCTTGATGAAGGAGCAGTCGGGCCAGTGGCGTCCTTTCGGCTTTGTCCATTGTCCTTCATTGAATCTACAGGTGCAGATGCTCCCCCTTCTCCCAAGATAAAAGACTGATTTGAAGTATTTGCTTGTGTTTCTGTAACTGGTTTATTTTTACAGGGTGGGTAGTTGGCCCACCGCCAACTGGCTCTTCTCGGGAGACCAGGACCTTTGCACCTTTAGTCGCCTCTTACGACACGCAGTATCACGTCAGATGTATTCTCTGCTGTCCCTCTTCTACAAGAGAGCCCCGCATCTGCACGGGCGCCTCTGAATTTTAGCGAGTGATAAAAGTCTAGAAAGATCAGATTAACTGCACATACAAACATTGAAAAGCTGAAACGAACAATTCTTTCGCTTGACGAGTGAGAGACCAGTGGCGGCATTCCAAGTGTCCATGTCAATAATGTGAGCAAAACAAATGATGCACATTAGTTCTCGTTCTGAAAACGGACCAGAGTAAACAAACAGCGTGCTGAGGGGGGAAATCGGAAAGCCAGAAGAGTTCGTCCTCCATTGCCGCTCATTCCTTTTTTCTATTCCAAAAACCTATCAGAAGTAAACTCACCTGCCGAGTTGGGGGGTGGGGGTTAGGGTTCAAGGTTCCGCAAGATATGACTTTTTTTTTTTTTTGGACTCTTTTTTTTCTGCGTTTCCCCCCACTGATCGTCGTTGCTTTGCTCTAGAGTATAAAATTGTGACTAGGATTTTGTTTGGATTTTCTAGAATTTTTTTAGATAAATTATTATTATTAACCAATGTGAAATCACAGAGAAAGTCAGACAGTGCAAATAAAAATGAATTAAATTTCAATAGAAACAAAAAAAAAAAAGTAAAACAAAACATGACAAATAGATCCAGGTTACCTTAGAGAGAGATGGGCTGTTCAGTTCACACTGTCTTAAAGAAATCATTTACATGTTTAAGATTTGATTTACATTTTTACTTCTGTCCCGTTCAGCGAACAGCAATAGATAAAATGAATAGGAATAAAGTAATCTGCAATTTCCCCATGACATCAATTTTGCAAAAATCCTTTAAAAAAAATTTTTTCCCAAAAATGAACAATCCTAGGTTATATAAAAAAAAATGCCCCTGCATGGGATTGAACCCAAGACGGACCGGACCCATAGTCTCTGACTGATAACCACAGTTGCTAGCCATTCAGGATCTTATTTGCAGACGTCTGCGAATAAGCATTTCTTATGCGAAATATGAAAACTTACTAAATCAAATAAGGGAAAGAAAGGCCTTTCGCAAATTGGACACAAATATAATAAAAATGGTGAACTTCGTTAGTGTGGTTGGTTTTCTTAAAAAGAAAAAAAACATGGATATTGTAGTCTCTGTTAGCGCTTTATTTTTTCTCATATATTTTTTTTTTCATTCACTGGGAAATTACAATGTCATTAAGGAGAAAGAAGAGCCCCTTTGCAAACTGAACATTAAGAAAACAGAAATGACAAACGTACACTGTGTGTTCGGCATTTGGATTTTTACATAGGAATGGCATCAAGTTTGCACATACGAATGAGACTTGTTCCGGTGTTGGCACTCCGGTCACAATTAATACCAGTTTGTTCCGACTTAAATCTGACACTGGAATGATGTCATTTTTTTCTTCATCAATTAAAACTAAAAATTGTCCATAGGACTGACATAAGTCTGCATATAGGAATGACATCATTTTGATGTTGGCAATCTGATTAGAATACTGCTTTGTCCTGACTTAAATCTGACATAAGAATAATGTCATTTTTTTTCCTACCTTGATATCATCCTTCTGATTTAGCAAATCTGATCGAAATACAATCTTATTCCTCCATAAATCGTACAAATGGATCGAATAATTTTTTCTACACCAATTCGATGTAAGAATTCTACGCACCATTGACATCAAGTTTGCACATAAGAAAGACATTGTTCTGATGTTGGCAATGCAGTGAGAATACTACTTTGTTCCGACATAAATCTGACACAGAAATAATGTCATTTTTTCAACATCAATATGATATAAGAATTCTACATAGGATTGTCAGCAAGTTTGCACAGGAAAGACATCAAGTTTGCACCTAAGAGTGACTTCATTCCAATGTTGGCAATCCGATGTGAATACAACTTTGTTCGGACTTAAATCTGACACAGGAATGATGTCATTTTTTGCACCTCAACATGATGTAGGAATTCTACATACGACTAACATCAAGTTTGAATGTAGGAATGGCATTGTTCTGATGTTGGCAATCCGATCAGAATACTACTTTGTTCTGACTTAAATCCAACATAGAAATGATGTCATATTTTCTTGATCAATTGAATGTAAGATTTCTATGTAGGATTGTCATCAAGTTTGCTTTTAGGAATGGCATCGCTTCGACATAGGAAATTTAATGAAGAACAACATCCTTCTTCTGTAGCAAATCTGAAAAAAACCAACAACCTCATTCGTTCACAAAAATCTACAAAATGGATCACGTAATTTTTTCTACATCAAGCCCATGTAAGAATTCTGCGCACCATTGACATCAGGTTTGCACATAAGAATGACATCGTTCCGATGTTAGCCATCCAGTGAGAATACTACTTTGTTCCTACATAAATCTGACATAGAAATAATGTCATTTTTTCTACATCAATATGATATGAAATTCTACATAGGATTGACATCAAGTTTGCACATAGGAATGACATCAAGTTTGCACCTAAGAATGACTTCATTCCAATGTTGACAATCCCATATGAATACAACTTTGTTTGGACTTAAATCTGACACAGGATTGATGTCATTTTTTTGTACCTCGACATGATGTAGGAATTCTACATAGGATTGACATCAAGTTTGAATGTAGGAATGGCATCGTTCTGATGTTGGCAATCCGATCAGAATACTACTTTGTCGTGACTTAAATCCAACATAGAAATGATGTCATACATTTTCTATATCAATTTAATGTAAGAATCATATGTAGGACTGACATCAAGTTTGCATGTAGGACTGACATCAAGTTTGTATATAGAAATGTTCAGACTTAAATCCGACTAGGAATGATGTCATTATTTCTACATCACTGAAATTTAAGAATTGTACGTAGGATTGACATCAACTTTGCATATAGGAATGACGTCATTCCAGTGATGGCAATCTGATGAGATTACTACTTATTTCGAAATTAAATCCGACATAGGAATGATGTCATTTCTTCTACGTCAATATTATGTAGGAATTCTATGTAGGATTGACATCAAGTATGAACATAGGAATGACATTAAGTCTGCATGTAGCAATGGCATCATTCTGATGTTGGCAGTCTATCAGAATTTGACTTTATTCTAATTTAAATCCGACATAGGAAGGATGTCATTTTTAAACAACTCCGTCCAGGAATTCTCTGTTGAATCATATTATAATGGAGCTAGCGCCAAAACATTGTGGCACCTAAGGCTCAAAAACTAAGAAACGGACACAAACCAAATTTGCCATGTTGATTTGGACAAAAAAAAGGGTGTGAGTGACACTTTTTGTTTTTCAAAATAATCTTTGGTTTGATTGCAAATTGACTTAAAACACAAAATAATAAAAGCAAAAAATGGATTTTTCGATAGGCCATTCCAGTACGAACTGTTTCCTGTTTGATACGTTTCCTGTAATCACTAACAACCTGAAAGCAACAGTATCAGTACTCGAGTATTCATATTTTTCGTTGCCTTTCTGTCTGTTCATTAAAAAAAATGTATTATCATTTGTGTCATTAATAAAAAAAAAATTGAACTCTCTCATATCTGAACAATTGTCGGAGTCACTGGGAAAACATAAAACTGAAGCTAAAAGACCTATAACCTGCGAACTATAAATACTCAGATATTTTTTTTTGTATCAGTTTTAAATTCGGACAAATACGATTATTGACACATTACTATCAGCTGGAACAAAGACAACAATGGAAGCGCGGCGATTACAGTTGCAAAAATTAGCAAAAGTGAAGTTTTTCAGTTGGAAAAGCAAAATGCAGACGTTATAGATTTAATAAATATCTAGATCTAGATAGTTTCGTGTGTGCAGTTTAACCTCAGTAAGAAGCTCAGATCTAGAGAGTAGATTTAAAGCTCTGCAAATTTTGTTCCACGTGTGTGTAGTTTAACCTCAGTAAGAAGCTCAGATCTAGAGAGTAGATTTAAAGCTCTGCAAATTTTGTTCCACGTGTGTGTAGTTTAACCTCAGTAAGAAGCTCAGATCTAGAGATTAGATTTAAAGCTCTGCAAATTTTCTTCCACGAGTTTACCTTTCTTTCTAGCAAATAAAGTACATTGACATTGTGAAAATTAATCGTCTTGGAATGTCCTGAAATAAAATTTGCCTCATCATGCCCCGCTCAAAAAAACGTTCATCGTTAACTAGCAGAACTACTCGACAGTTACGAAAGAGAGCAAACTAGAATTGTCAGAGATGTAGGAAATAATGACATTGAGAATGAAACAACTGTAGAAGTAGATCTAAAAGATGCGGATAGAATAGGAGTGGCAACTCAAGCTCATGATGAAACACCGTTACAACCTATCATTAATCAAGCCATTCTGGATGGAGACGATGATGATACAAATCAAATTCAAAGAGAACCTGCTAGAGCACGACCAAGAAAAAAAGATTATGTTGGGTGTGGACGACAAGTAGACAGCGAAAATTTTGATGAGAACATTCATCGTGTAATAGAACAACACAACGATGGGCAAATGGCTGTCATCTGTGAACATTGTCGTGCGTTACGATGGTCGTCAGAGCGCTCTTCTTTTTGCTTCGGAAATGGAAAAGTTGTGATTGAATTTCCTCCACCACCACCACCAGTTTTGATGACGTATCATAATGTCAACAAGAGAGAATTTATGACAGTGTAGATTCGGTGGAAGAGAATGAACATCAGTATCCATTAGAATTCATCAACAAACTTTGTCCATCGGGGCTTCCTCCTCATCGTCTATCTCTCAAACGCCACTGTATTGGGATGCTGCTTCATAACCTGGACCCTCACAACGGTCATTGCAATGGAACTCGATATGTTGTAGATCAACTCCATGCTCACGTCATTGATGCCACCATTGCATCTGGGCCACATGCTGGGAAAAGAATATTTATTCTGTGCATTCCTCTGATACCATCGGGAAAAAAAAATTCCATTTCAAATGAAGAGAAAACAGTTTCCAATTCGTGTTGCATTTTCTATAACTGCTAACAAAGCACAAGGGCAAACATTACAAAGAGTTGGTGTGGCCTTGAACACACCCTTTTTTAGCCATATGCAATTATACGTCGCTCTGAGTAGAGTTGGAACAAAAGAAAATCTGAGAGTGCATGCACAACAATTTCCTGATCATCCCGGAGTAGGCCTATATACAGACAACATTGTTTACAGTGAGATTCTCCGCAACTGATGTGGTAAGTGATGTTTGTACCTTTTATTATATGGCGCTAGCTCCTTTATAATATGATTCCAACATGGCTATTTACATCAGATCATTTCTTCACTCCACTATACCTTTTTTTTCATCTTCTCAAAAACAAAAAAACAACAACCAAAAAACCCCACTACATTTTGTACTTAACTCACGTCTTTTTCAGGAGATATTTGTGCGGCTTATTATACACTAAAATTTTTTTTTCAGTTCATATATTTGCGTCTTCTTTTTTTTTTTTTTCGTTATAGGCCTATGTGGTATTTCGTTACAGCTTTTTAGGTACTCAACTAACAAGTTTTTGTCACCGTGTCCGTTCGTAGAACGGGTATACTTGCTAGTTGAAAACAAGTTTGTAAGTAGGAATGACATCGTTCTGATCTTGGCAATCCATTGAGAATACTACATTGTTCTGACTTAATTCTAACATACTAATGATGTCATTTTTTCTACCTGAATGTGATGCATGCATTTTATGTAGGATTTACATCAAGTTTGCACGTAGGAATGACATCATTCCGATGTTGGCAATCCAATCAGAATAGGCTACCATTTTGTTCCCAATTTAAACGTAGTAATGATCTCATTTTGTTCTAGTCTTCTACATCAATCGAATGTAAGAATTTTACATAAGATTGACATCAAGTCATGTAGGAATGACCATGTTCTGATGTTGGCAATCCGATAAGAAAAATACTTTATATTGATTAAAATTGGATATATTATACAAATAATGTCATTTTTTTCTACCTCAATATGGAATAGGAGTTTTACGTAGGATTGACATTAAGTTTGCACATAGGAATGGCATCGTTCCAATGTCAATGTTGGCAATCCGATCAAAATACTACTTTGTTGTTCCGATTTAAATCTGACATAGGAATGACATTTTTTCTACGATGTAAGAACTCTGCATAGGACTGACATCCAGTTTACACATAGGAATGACATTATTCCAATGATGGCAATCTGATGAGATTACTACTTTGTTCAGATTTAAATCCCACAAAGGAACAACGTCATTTTTACTATATCAATCCTATGTAGGAATCCTACATAGAATCGACATGTAGTTTGCACGTAGGAATGATATTGTTCTGATGCTGACAATCTGATCAGAATATTACTTCCTTCTGAGTTAAATCCTACCTAGGAATGATGTCAGTTTTCATACATCAATCCAACATGTCTACCCTACCTAGAATTCCTACGAAACTGTGCTGGAACTTCATTTCTAACCAATAATATGAAGTACATAGACCAAAGGGCCATCTTATTGAGGGAAACAAACTGAAAAGTAATTTCGTATATGTGGTGATTTTACAATCTCTGTTAATTTTTTTCCCTTAAATTACCTCTTCCTGACTCTGTCATTGGCTGCTTAACTTAAAAAAATAAAAACCAACAGAAAGTACGAAACCCTACCCAGCTCTCACTTTGTTTCACCGATTAGTTTACGTGATACTATTTTTCCCGCCAAACTTTGATTCGTCAGAGTGGCAAATTCTTCATGCTGCAAGCTTCACTTTGTCCTAAAATAAGATAATGCTTAGATCTAAACTCCAATCCAGCTTGCTGTCAAAATAATGTTCTTGTCCAGCAACAGAACATTTTGGCTATATAATATATAATAATAATAATAATGAAGATCATTTATATAGCGCTCAATCCAAACTGTTTGCTCTAGGCGCTTTACAGAAAGTCGTGTTCTCTCCATCTGCAACTCACTCTCTCTCTCTCACCCTCTCTCTCTCTGCTACACATACATTGCATACATAGATACACACACACAACATACTATAAGACAGAAATTAAACGATAAAACAGCAAAATTAAAGTGAAATGAGAAAATAAATGGATTGGGAATGAGACTTCACAACTGAAAGTGTTTTTTAAAAAGGTGGGTTTTTAGACCAGTTTTAGTATTTTGTTATGTATTATAACAGGTAGTATATGATTTGTGTATTTGCCAATGTTCAGCCTTCGAAAATAGCCGAAGCATCTTTCTTTTCAGAATGTAATTTGTGTTGCATTTTTATTAAAATAGTAAAATGCAAATCAGCACCAATACTGAGGGTGTTGGTCCAAAGTTAACGAAATAATACTGCTGCACCGGTTGAAGCAAAAGCGATGGAATAAAAAGATCTGAAAAACCAGTGGAATTATCTCAAAGCTAAACAGAATGATTATGCATCTATATTTCAACTGGCCTTTCAGATGAACCACATCCAGCTCACAAAAGATATGCAAGATGTCCACATATGCGTATTCAAAGTGCTTGGAGGAACAGCTCGTGCGATTTTAAGGTGTCAGGTTTTGCTTTACGTATAACATGCATATTTTTTAAAGAACGCTAAATTGATTCCAGTCTCCTCAACCTCAGTTTTTGTTTAATGAGTCACAAATTATGCCCATCCTTACAAAACAAAAAATGTCAAGCAATCAGTCTGCATACATAATAAACTCACCGATTCATGCAGGACAATTGTCACCCTCGGTCGTAATCAAAGTTTCAAGATCTTTAATTCTTCATGTACTCCACACTCAAGGAAAATGTTTGTATAGTTGTCTGTACTTTACACACCTCTAGTAGCTACAAGTCTGAAAAAGACGCCTTGTGGTCAGTCGTATTTCCTCACTTTTTTTTTTTGCCTATAGAAAGTCACAAACCCTCAGGCAGAAAACTCACGTTTTCCTCGATTTGGAAGTTTAAAAAAGGCAGGTTGGGATGGTATGGAGAGGGGTTTATAATTTTGTCCTAAAATCACGAGGATAACCTTGACCCAGACAAATTCATTACAAATCTATAGCCAGACGTGCAACGTGAGCAAAGATCTTAAAATAGTATTAACTATTTTAAGATCTTTGAACGTGAGTATCTCCGTGATGGTGAGTAGAGATGGGTGAAAGAGTGCGTGCACAAGTATGTGAGCAATTGATGAGGCACAGCGAATGTTATGGACGATTTAGTACAGTGGTTCTCAACGTTTGCAGCCGAATCGCCCCTTTAGGCTCCAAATTTTCTTTCATCGCCCCCTATTTTTCACCCCCGCCCCAACTCACCAAAAATCCCTACTCAACCCCAGCAGATACATTTCACAACAAAACAGACTACACATAAATTATGATGTTTTTTAACTGATAAATTTGACAATAAGTTTTAGGCCTGAAAATGGCAAATTCTCAGGAGACAGTATGATAAGGTTTGGAATGGTGCATCAATGACCTTTTACTTGCATGATATGGTGCTCATTATTGTCTTCAGTGCTTCAAGATTTTGTTTATTCTCGAACTACAAGTACATTTTTGTTTTGTTTCTAACCACATTATAAACAGTACTTTCCCGTTTCAATTATTATTTCACTACAGCAGTCAGCTTTTGGACACATCAATACCCATGTTTATACATGTATGTCAAGGAAAAGAGAGAAAGAGTAAAATTATCATGTAATTTTTTTTTAGAATGTGCAGGATCAATAGCCATGTTCTTGAAAATTGCCTGTTGGATTTATTTGCAATTTTACGTGGACTCATATTTTACAGTAAGCCTAATGGAACTGAATTTTTATTTGTTCGTGTGTAGCCTGATTTTAAAGCTGGTTGATTATGAGTCTGGATTATTGACAATATTTCTACAGTCCTAAGTTGTGCGAAATACTTAAAATGTGTGGTCCATCTTGAAGGGGGAAAATGATGAAGAATGCTCCAAGCACTAACGCACCAATTTGTTATTAATGTAAGGCAGCAAACGATAGTATTAGGAGTGAATGGGGGAGGAAAAGAGACATGAAGAAGTTGAAAAGGAAGGGAAATCCACCATTGTGGAAAGGAAAGATCATTTTAGTGCATTTTTAAAAAATCCTGTATTTAAACTACAGGCACGCCTGGTGCTCGCCGCTCATGTCGAAGGTCGTTCGATGAACGATCAGTGCAGGCATGTTGGATTTTTTTTCCGGGGGGGGGGGGGGACTTTCTCCCCCTGATCCAATGGTAGGTAGGATCGAGCACCTAGTCTTCTCGAATAAGGATGAAAAACCCGGAGGGCCCGTGTGAACGTTGCGCACGTTAAAGATATCTTGGTAGTTGAAAGTCGAGAAGAGTAGGCCGAACAAGGCCGCTGCCCGGGCCAACTTCTAAAAAAAAGTCATCCCTACCATATCAACTCAGAAACAGGAACAAGAAAAATAAGAACAAGGACAGTGGGGTGTAAACGATCCTCTTAACCTAAAGATCTAAACACATAGACACGATAATACAGTGATTCTCACCGGGTGGCATTTAGCTCCCACACGAGGAATTTCAAATCTAAGGTGGGGGGGGGGGGGGGGGGACTCTGGGGAAAAACTGGTGCAACGTAATTCCTGCATTAAATTTCAGCGTACCCCTTCAAGACGAATTCTAAATACAGTGACAAAAATAATCAGCTCCATTCTAATTCCAAAGCCTTTAATCCCAGCGCTTGATTCCAAAGTGTTTTTTCTGCTGTCTGGAATTAGAAAATTCCGTCTGTGCTTTCAAACTGAACCTTACGCACTTGTTTAAATGGTATTCAGAGCGCTTTGATCAGCAAGAAAAAAAAATGGTGTTCCCATTTCCCGTTCCTACAATGCACAGAAAATTGAAAGGTGTCATCCGGTTTTAGGCTTAACTTCCTTTGAAAACATCAACATTTGCCGGCCCAGCCCGATTACCTACAAACATTGGTCGGGTCATCTGGATTAATGGAATTAAGCAAAAAGAGGCTGATCTGAAAATCAGCAGAAATTAGTTTGCCCTGCGATATTCAGAACATGAGAAATGATAGCCACTTTGTGCTTTCGCAATTCATTATGTAGCAGGGGTGGCCAAACTTCTGCTCGCGAGCCACATGCGGCTCTTTGACCTTCAATATGCGGCTCGAGAACATAATATGTTGGCTGAACTATTTTTGTGTGTGAAAACATTTGCTGTAACAGTTTTAAAAAACTGCACAAATGAGTACCGATTGTTGTTTACACGTGTTTCTTAATATCTATCTAAAACTTTTGTAACAAAATATTATGTATGTAACAATAAAAACGTATGGGTATGTGTATGTATTGTTGCTATCTTGTGGCTCTCGAACATCTGAAGTTTATGGTATGTGACATGTACATTAAGTAAGTCTGGCCACCCCTGACATGTAGTATGGATTATTCAATGGCCTTGGTATTTCCCCTAAGAAACCCCAGCCCACCCCACTCGAAAACCCTTTCAGATTGAGAATCACTCTCTAGGAAACGAGAAGTGTTTACAGTATAATTACGAATAATGGTAAAAGCTGCAATGCATTAGAATTCGAATGAAGAGACGTGATCGCCGGCGGAATATGCTCTTACTTTTTATATAGAACAATTTGGATAAATCTCTCTAAGAGATGAGAGCGTATTTGTCCGCTCTCCAGGCCAGAGACAGACTATTGGTATATTGATCTGAGTGGCTTTTGATTCCCGTGTGCGTCTTACGCTTAAAAGATCAGCTTTATTGCACTAGTGTGAATGGCATGGAGGGAAAAGGGTTAGTTTGAGGTCGGGGGGGGGGGGGGGCTGAGAGCGGAGGATTGGGAGGGCGGAAATGTCGGAGCAGGGAGGGTATGTGTATATTGGCGACCCCATATGAAATGGGTTGAATGTAAATGTTAAAATCACATGAATAGAAAATAACCTAGCAAGTTCTAGAGCCCAAGAGTTATACTGTACAGGTTAAAGTAATCTGCTTTGCATGCAGCGACAGTTGGTTCATTGGCCTAGTGTATGCTCAGTGTGGATTGAAGAGGATAGAAAGCAGGACAGCTGGGATAAAGAATATCTTTTGGGCTGTCTTTTCTAGTGCGGAGAAAAGCAGAAAACAGTAAATCAAAAAGAGAAGAGAGCTGTACTGTCTGGTGCAAGGAAGGAGTACAAGATTGAAATAAAAGTAGGAAGAAAAAAAGGAACAAAGATAGAAAGAAAGAGAGAGAATGGAAGAAAGAAAGACAATGAAAGAAGGAAAATAAGAAAGAAATAAGGAATGAGAGTGAGAAAGAAAGAAAGAAACCAACAGAGTAGGAAAGAAAGACATCTGATTTAAAAAAGAAAAAAAAAGGAACAAAGATAGAAAGAAAGAGAAAGAATGGAAGAAAGAAAGACAATGAAAGAAGGAAAAAAAGAAAGAAAGCAGGAATGAGAGTGAGAAAGAAAGAAAGAAACCAACAAACAAAGTAGGAAAGAAAGACATCTGAAATAAAAGTAGGAAGAAAAAAAGGAACAAAGATAGAAAGAAAGAGAGAGAATGGAAGAAAGAAAGACAATGAAAGAAGGAAAATAAGAAAGAAAGAAGGAATGAGAGTGAGAAAGAAAGAAAGAAACCAACAAACAAAATAGGAAAGAAAGACATCTGAAATAAAAGTAGGAAAAAAAAAAGGAACAAAGATAGAAAGAAAGAGAGAGAATGGAAGAAAGAAAGATATTAAAGAAGGAAAATAAGAAAGAAAGAAGGAGTGAGAGTGAGAAAGAAAGAAAGAAACTTTGTTTGTTAAGTAGGAAAGAAAGACATAGAAAGAAAGAAAGAATGAATGAATGAAAGAACGTAAAAAGAAAGAACGCGAGAGACAAAGAAACAAACAAACAAAGAAGGACTGAAAGAAACAGAAAAAAAAAGAAAGAAAGAAAGTGGTACCTGACATACACTAATGTCACTTTCATTAAATGGCACACATTTGGAGTAACGATCTTCATTTTGGGAGTCCTTTCATATTTTCGCCACGCTTTCATTCAGCAGTTTTCCGCTTATATAGTTTTTCACAAAAGACTCCGTCCAGTCCACACAAAGAATTCTATTGGTTCTATTTAGGTATGTATTTGACGTGTATATTATATCTTTGGTTTGTGTCTATGGGTGACGATATTCCCCCGTGACTGTCAGTAGTCTATGCAGAGAATACTGTTCACGAATTGCAGGGCTGAGAATCGAGGTGAATATTTCATGAATTTCACCAGCTGCCAATCCCGCTGTGTGAGTCTGCGAGGGTTGTGCTAGAGTGAAGTTGGATTACATAATTCAGGTGGGTCATATCACTGTTGTTAGGATAGTATGATTATCGTGTGTTTTGAAAGATGGTTTTCTTAGAGATAAAATTACATAATGTTTCTAATGTTATACAGCTCCCATTGTTAATGTTTGATTTTATTTCTAGCTAACTGTGTAGGGAATGATGTGCCCACGAAGTGCGTATAATCGAGTGAGAGTACATGGAACTGTCTTTAGTATGGAATAGATGAGCTTAAAATATTAAAGACAGAAAGACAGACAGACAGACAGAGACAGACACAGAAAGACATAGAAAAAGAAAGCCAGACAGACGTATAGATAGATAGATAGATAGATAGATAGATAGATAGATAGATAGATAGATAGATAGATAGATAGATAGATAGATGGATGGATGGATGGATGGATGGATGGATGGATGGATGGATGGATGGATGGATGGATGGATGGATGGATGGATGGATGGATGGATGGACGGACGGATGGATTAAATGAAAGATTGATAGATAGATAGACATATGAACAGATAAATAGATAGAGAGACAGACAGATAGATAGAGAGACAGACAGACAAACAGACACAAACAGGTAGACAGAAAGATGGACAGGCAGATAAATAGATAGACAGACAGACAGACAGGCAGACAGATAGAATAGATAGATAGATAGATAGATAGATTGATAGATTGATAGATTGATAGATAGATAGATAGATAGATAGATAGATAGATAGATAGATAGATAGATAGATAGATAGATAGATAGATAGATACACATACACACATACCCTGAGAGAGAAAGAGAGCATTTCTAGTATGATAAATTAAAACTCCCTTTTCAATAAATAGTCTAAAATTAACCCTCACCACTTTTTTGCGCAATTCAAAACAAGGGAGAGAGACAGACACACACTAAGACCCATCGATTCCTTCATACTGTCAATATTATCTCCGACTCCGGTCAGCACTTACAATGGTATCAGATAATCCCTAAGTAGAAGTAGTTCTTCGTGCGACAGTGGGTGGTATATGGCTTAGAGAAACGGACAAATGCAGAAAGTAAAGATACGGGAAAAGGACTGACTGGCAGATAGATAATATGAGTAAATAATTGAAAGATGGTCGGTAGAAAAAGACAGAATAGATCAAAAGAGAAAGAGAGAGAGAGGGAGAAATAGAAAATTACTGACACCCTGAAACCTCAATACAGTGTGTCTGCGAACGATAAGGGTCGAGGGCCTGTTTACCTAGGAAGGTGTTTGAACTCTGTTCTAATTTATTTGTCTGTTCAGCTTACCTTTCATTCACCTCTAAGACTTCTAGTGCCAAGTCACTGGTACCAGTGTACTACGTTTACTGTTAGAACTTCGCTGGAATTACTACAACTGCACTTTCACACCTAAGACATTTTATCAATTACATTGCTAAATGTTGTGCTATTATACTTTTTGTGTGCACCTTCGTCCTCTTGACGATGTTCGCCAGAGCTGTTTTTCTTGCATTTGTATCTAAAGAGCTGTTTTTTTTAAACATTATTTTTATTTTTCACGGCTACCAAAAAGGGCTGACATATTGACATATCAGCCATCCGTTGATAAAAAAGCCAAGTTTGTCTGTCAACGCAATAGCGTTGACACAATGCTTTGTGTTGCGAGTAGTCAGGACCAACATTAAAATTATGTTTATTCAACCACTCTAGTCTGAAAATATCATTAATTAAAACAATAAGACTGAAATTTCTAGGACACATCTGTCGCCTCAGGAGCCTCGAACATCTAGCAGTCACAGGGAAGATCGAAGGCAGGAAAAGCAGGGGTAGACAGAGAAAAACTTTCACTGAAAGTCTTAATTCATGGACAACACATAAACGTCACAACAACAACTCCTTGATGTTGGCTGATGACAGATCCGAGTGGGGAGCCATGATCGCCAATGTCTGTTCCAGACAGGGCAACTGGTGATCATGATGATATTCAACCAAAATTAGCAACAAATAAATATAAAAACGGTTTTTAGTTTCAAAAAATAATTTTAAAAAAAGGACACTTGCCAGATCCATGTTTGGGGCCATCCATACAGTACCTTATAAGTGAGATGTTGTACCAGTGTGTGAACAACGTACTCGGAGGGGTGTATGAGAAACAAACATAATACACATTTAAAATAATGGCACTGAATTAATAAGTTTGGTTTTATTCACTTGTTTTCAGCAAATTAAGTTGTTGAATTATATAAAAATCATGTTTCTGATGAAACAGTCAAACAGTTCATGCAAAATGTCATTCAAAGTTTTCGAACATCAAGACCTTATCATGGACATCCTCCATTGTAATTGACCTGCGCTGATACGGGGGGGGGGGGGGGCGCTGGGGGTGGGTGGTCTAGGGCTTGAGGATGGGGATTTGAAAAGCATTTATTGGGGGCCGGGATATGAAAAAAAAAAACCATAATCGGGACTACGTGCTTTATGGATGACCCCTTCAGGAACACCGACCTGAAAGACTGGATGGAAAAAAAAAGATGAAATAGAAATACACATATCTCTGGTTGCTAGGCTACATTTTGATGCCACAGAACATTTTGCGAACCTCCCCGAGAGGTTTTGTAATCACACTAAATCTCTGGTTTAGCTCAGTGTTTTGTCCCTTCTTGTCAAGAAGCATTTTAAGTTATTTCACAGGGCACTCGAAAGCTTTCAACAATCGGATTTTGCAATAACCCCAAGATTTACTAAATGTTGGACGTCCACAAATATGGATTAAATCCTAGTTTAGTTGTGTCTTTTTCTACTTCATCGGCGATTTTTTTCTCTTGCTGTGTTTAGTTCTTTATTTTAGGAGGTTTCGCTGCACTTGGCATGTACACCTCACTTTTCTTCTTTTTGTTTTGCTTGTTCTTCTTTCTGTGTGTTTTTGTGCTAGGGATTAATTTTTTCAGAATTTTGCCCGGGCAGTGGCCTTGATGGGCCTGCTCTTCACGACTTTCAACTGTGCAACGTGCACAAGGGCCTTCCGAGTTTCTCGTCCTTATCCGACTATGTACTCAATCCTACCTACTATAGGATCAGGGGCAGGAAATCTTTCCCCCCAAAAAAATTTCCAACATGTCTGCACTGACCGGGGATTCGAACCCGGTACCTTCGACGTGAGAGACGAGCACCTTGGCTCTTGACCAACATGTCCGCCTTGTTCCCCTTGCTCTCTCCCCCTCTATTTTCTATACCCTTGCTCTCTAAATCCGCTGTGCGCTTCTTACTGCGCTTTTTGTTGTTGTTGTTGTTGTAGTTGTGGATGGTGGTGGTGGTGGTGGTGTCTTTTATCTGATTCTTCATGGGATAATGAGCGACACGATAACTGAAAACATCAGTAAAATGTTCATAGACGTTGTTGTCGTTGGGTTACGCAGGGTATTATTATAACATTGTGAGCAAAAGTGGCAGTACTTCTAGTTGTATAAACAATTGGCAAGGATACAGTGACATAAACAGATGCCATTGTATAGAAGGAAAGAATTGCAGCAATATGAAGTGGTCTGCTTAATCACCCAGTGGGATTTGAACCTAGGGCCTGTCGCCGGCCAAGCAAGCGCTCTAACTAATGGGCCACTATGCCAGCTTATGGTCCTGGTCAAGTAGGTGAAGAGCGTATAGAAACATATTAGAATGTCCCACTTTAAGACAGTTTGAGTATGGACTTAAGGATTAAAATATGTATGCGCATGTGCTCGGTATTAAAATATCGATTTATTGATTTCTATTGAGATCGAGTGTGCAGACACTGTCGCTAGGCGTTGCACTCAAGTCTTGTTGGTCAGGGTTCGAGAAAACATTTGCACCTTTGAAACGCATCAGGAGTCTATAACGGAGAGCTTAGGGTCCATATGGAACTGTAAACAGTGACGGCAGTTTGCATAAAGGAGGAACCCCGCTGTAGACTTCCCATAGCCTGGGGGCTTTATCTGGCGCTGGTTATACATAGCGTTTGATTCGGTTCGGTTAAGATGACATTGTCGTATAAAATTATCATGATTATGTCTACATTTGTGTTGAACGAGTGTGTGTGTGTGAGAGAGAGAGAGAGAGAGAGAGGGAGAGAGAGAGACAGACAGATAGACAAACAGACAGACAGACAGACAGACAGGCGCATAAGAATAGCAGATACTGATTTGTTATACCTGTATAATATAAATGTATATAATATCATCCTTGTGGTAGCATAATGGCCCATCTCACGTTTTTCCACAGTGTTGAGAAAAACTAATAAAACCGCTTATGAAGGTGAACTACACGTAATTTATTGCAAGGTGCCAGTTATTCCAGTTATTATTTTGGGTTAGAATTTTCGCATTTTAACAACAAACAAAAACAATTCATGTCAAAGTTATGCATAGCCTCAAGAAAAACGTAAACGGTTACGGCAGTTTTGGCATAATGCGAATGATTTAGTGAAAATATGGCAAAAAGAAAAGACTGTACGTAGCAAAGCCTAGCATAAGAAATCATGTAGAACCGATACAATAAAACACATAGGAAAGGGGAAGACAAATGAAGCTTTCGATGCATTAATCTTCATCAGATTTTCTGTGGTTTTTATAATATTATGTTTTATTTAGGCCATTATGATAGCATTTGGACAATACACTGTCGAAACAAAAGCAACTGCGCACAAATAGACTAGAACAATTGAGAACAGTAATTCTGCAATCTGAGGCTGTTGAGGCTGCCAAGAGAGATATCAGCAACACTCGACGGCTTCGTGCCATTGTGTCTTGGCAATAATAGGCTTAGAGGCACTTGTGATATGATTGCAGTGAGCTTATGGAGTTATAGATAACATGGCCCTCTGTCTTTGAAAGGAAACTTCACAATGGTCGAATGACAGCTGATTTTTGTGTTAAGTTATGTAATAAACCTCAAGTTGTTGACAACAGTTAATCCTTGTAAGAACATATTTTGAGCTAACGTATCAATCATTGTGACTATCGTATTCCATCCTCGTATACATAATCAGCCCAGCTCAACTCACACTTCAGCGAGTGGTGATCCCTTTGGTTTCAGTGGCAAGAGGGACGGAAAAAAAAAATGATTTTAAAATTAACTTTTCACAAGTTAAGATTCATGGGTAAAATTTCTGCCACATGGTCATAGATAAGAAATCGATTGACTGATTGGTTGATTGGTTCAGTGATCGATAGGTTGGTTGGTTGGTTGGTTGGTTGGTTAGTTGGTTGATTGGTTGGTTGGCTGATTGGTTGGGAGGTGGGTGGATTGGTTGACTGATTAAGTGACTGGCTGATTGATCGACTGATTGATGATGGCCGGATGGATGTATGAATGAATACGTGGATGGTTGGTGGGTTATTTGGTTGATTATTTGGTCAGTTAGTTGCTTGTTTGCTTGCTTGATTGCTCAGTGGCTTGCTTGCTTGGTGGAGTTAGTCTGATTGATCGACTGGAAGAGTGATATATTAATTTATACTTTATTATATATGGCAAAGGCATTTCTACCTCATCGTCTTTTACCAATATATATTTTTCTGTCAATGTTCGTGCAAGCAAACCACCACAGAAGATATTATGATAGTATCGACGTAGATGGCTCTGTTTTGTCCTTCTGTTACGATTTCGGTGTCTCTGTGACTTTAACATAATTATTCTGAACTGCTCTGCGATATAGCAGATCTCATTCTTTCTGGAATAAATTACTTTAGCACCACGTTCCTCCTGTGTTGACAGAATGGCTTTAAACATACAGCAAGCAGGGAATTATCCTCCAATAGGACAGTACTTGTTCTTAAGTAGCCAGCAAAAACACAATGCTGTATCTTTGGCGTTCTGCAACGCTTAGTTGACTTTCGCTTACGTGCTGGGCAACCGGGCAGTAGGGTCACGTTAAGGGCGTCTGTCTACCGTGAACTAAGAGCAAGTAACTCTTTAATTTCTCAATAAAGAGCTACGTCCCCTTTTCGGATCACTGCGTTTTCATGAATAGGTTTCGTTAGCATCGGAAATGGATCTCGTCGTGCCAATTCAATAAAGGTGTTGCTTGCCCTTTGCATAGTATGTGTTTTATTAATTTTCTCAAATGCGTATAGGTTGTTTTACCAATTCTCACAGAGGTGGGTAGCCCACTGTGTATTTAACAAACGTACACACATTTCAGGTAGGACATTTCAGTGCAAAGGTTTTAGATAAGTAAATGGTAAAGCGTAAGACCGTTGGTGAGAGTCGTAATATGAATTCGTACAAAATGCTCGCTGATTCCAGGACCCTAAAATGGAAGCATTTCTACGAATATCTAATGTCTAGCATTTAGAGGGAATTCGTTACGTTTCCTGTTTTTATAAGCATTGGTGTTATTGTTTTAGACTTCGAAAAGTGTACATGAATTGTGCTCCTGAATGAAATACTGATTCCACTTTTGTTGGGGAATATGTTGCTCTATGATGACTTTCAAATACTTCAACCTCCACTCATGCTTTCTTTTCTGAATTTTTGAAATTAATCCGTATTGTTTAATTTTGCTTTTTTTTTTTTAAGCTTCTAGAACAAACTTCAACTTGGACAGAGCAACGTACCCAGAGACCACAAGATTTTTGTGGAAGACCACATAAAGTTTGTGATCCAAATATACAGTGGTGGGCTCTAGGGATGTGAATTCATATTTGCGAAGGATCACAAATTCAATCACCAAGTGAATACAATAGAAATACTGTGAAGATGGTCAGATCCTGAGCACAGCATCTCCCAACAACCAGATATATATTAAAACTATACCAGTGCCTTATTCTATAGTTCAGGATAATAAGAACACACGCCCATCATGACGAAAGCAAAGGGTGAGTTTTTTGCTTCAAATGTTGTTATTGTTGTTGTTTTTAACGTGTTATACTTTGTTCTCGCCGATGTTGTTGTGGCAAATATCATCCATCCATCCATCCATCCATTCATCCATCCATCCATCCATCTATCCATCCATCCATCCACCCATCCATCCATGCAATCAACCAACCAACCATCTATCTATCCATCTATCTATCTATCTATCTATCTATCTATCTATCTATCTATCTATCTATCTATCTATCTATCTGTCTGTCTGTCTGTCTCTGTCTGTCTGTCTGCCTGTCTGACTGTCTGTCTATCTATCTATCTATCTATCTATCTATGCCAATTTGTAGTGTACATAATGTGTTTGCCTGTGTAAACGATATCCAGAAATGCTTTATATATTCACCCATTCATTCTTCTTCTCCCCAATTTGCTGCCTTTGAAAAGCCAGGGCAATCTGTACCATTATCCGACCAAAAGAACCATTTGAAAAAAATAAATAAATAAACAGTCTAAGCAAGAAATTACAGGATCATTCATCGGCTATCATTTTGGACCATGTTTTTTTTTTCTTTAAGTGAAGAAAAGTAAAAAATTGGCAAAAAGAAAAAGTTGTATGTAGCAAAGTCTCGCATATGAAATACATGTACAGTCATGTAATACTCAAACGATACAGTGAAACGAGCCTCCACGCATTGGCACACGTGTTTCTGTGCTGCACTACGAGAAAGAAGTAGCAGCTAAGTAGACGTATTCTATTTAGATTCTATATATTTCATATTCAATTATTTATTGTTCGATTATTTTTGTCTGTTCAATTTTCCCTTTTTTTTTTCTCCGTTCTTGTTTTTTCTTTTTTTTTTCCTTAAAAAAGGCTGTTGCCGAAATATAGACCATTTTCTGTCTTCTCTTTTAGTTTTGCGTTTCATTGTCTCGTTTGGTAGTATTTCTTACGCTTTGCTACATACAACTTTTTCTTTTTGCCACATATTTGACTTTGCCTATAGCCTTGGTGCGACCCCACAGTTTTTCTGTGGTTTTTATAATATTTAAGTGAAGAAACGGTCCTAAGACCCATTGGTTACCCACGATCAGGTCCCAAGGCTTTGTGTACATAATTAATTTGTTTCCGATTTGTAACAATGCAACTGTGCCATAGAATATAATGAGAGAGAGGGGAAGGAGAAGAAGAGAGAGAGAGAGAGAGAGAAGGGCGAGTAAGGGAGAGAAGGGAAGGGAAGATAGAATGGAATGAAGGAGATAGAGGGCAAAAGAGGAAAGAGAGAGAGATCAGAGAAGTGTGTGAGAGAGAGAGAGACAGAGAAAGATTTTGACAATTATAAATTATAAATGGCAAGGAGGTTGTATGATTTTTATGTATGCAAGACTTTAAACAACTGAGAGGACGAGTTCAGGACTTTGCTATGACTGGACAGAGAGAGAGAGAGAGAGAGAGAGAGAGAGAGAGAGAGACAGACAGAGAGAGAGAGAGTGAGAGAGAGAGAGAAAGAGAGAAAGCATGAGAGCGAGAAAGAGTTTTTTGACGTACAAGTTATAGATTTGAAATTAATTATAGTGATGCGTTATGGAATATATCCCTCCATTTATTTTTTTACAGATCTGTTGTCCCGTCCCTATCAGTAAAGAATAAAAATTGTGTCAGCCAGAAAAAAAAAGCCTATCTTATAGCTCACAGCAAATAATTTGGTGCTGTCAAATGTTTCACACCTTAATGAGTCCGGTAGTCAACAGACTACTGTTCTGATACCGACGTTTTTCTTTGCTTGACACTTTCTGTTGACATGCCTTTTCTTATTTGATCGATCGCCACAACAGAGTTGGGGCTCAAATAACAATAAAATTGTGACATTGATCTAGTACGTTCTGACATCGATCCGTTTAGATTGGAATTCGGATTAAAAAGAAATGGCAAGCTTCGAAAGACGAGTTCATGTTTGAAGAAGGTTATTGTTTCAGTTGTTTGGAAATTTGGTCTTTGAAGAAGTTTACACCCAAAGGGAATGTACCAAAGATACTAGATATATCGTATCTATATAGTATCTTGCTATAACTGACTCCGAGACCTTAGTAATGATGCAAAATAACTGAAAATTGTGTGCGGGTAATGAGAGGGGAAGGGTATACTTTCCAGTCACAAAATTCTCAGTCTGTTCGCTTTTTTTGCTTTATGTGATAAGACGGCCCTGCCTGTTCTATTATGTGTGTGTGTGTGGGGGGGGGGGGAGAGGGAGATTTTTAAAAAAAGAGGAGGAGGGAAGGGTAAGATGAGTGTACGTATGGGCATGTGAAGGAGCGTGAGAGTGGGTAGGGAGGCTGTTAGCTGACAGTCTGTATAAAAAAATAATGTCACAAGCATAGTCTAGATCAGCCTCAGACCAAAGGTTCTCACCATCCCACATGGGGTAAATTTAACCCCAGGGGTAAAAGATGCTCATTCTGGATTTGTAATACTTTTTTCTTTTTCATAGATTTTTTTTTTTAATGTACTCAAATCACTGGACAAAACAGAGTGGGGGGGAAATGTACTTTCGAAAACTTTGCTAGGGGTAAACATAAGGAAAATATCTGAGAATCCCTGCCCAGTGGCGGATTTACTATGAACCCAATTAAGTTTAAGCTCCTGGGCCCCTAATCCCGGAGGAACCCCGAGGAATTTGTTTTTAACTCTCTGAATACTTTTCGCCGATATATAGGAACAAAATCTGGACCCAGCAGGACCATATATTATGCCTATGTGTTGGGTCTGCGTTGGTCGCTCAAATGCTGTTCTACCAAGTCTAAAGGCTTTTGAGACAGTGTCTTAATACCCTTTCTCAATTTTTCTCCTTTTCATAGACACTTTATTTAGGTTTGCAATGCAATTTAAACTGATGAAGCCAGCCCAAAAGAAAAGAATTGCCAGTAAAATACTATAGCAATAACAGATGATCTGTAGTTGTGGTAATCAAAGAGCTAATGAGTGAATTTTGGATGCTGCCCTATTGTTGGTGGTTGCGATGGGGCCCCCCTTAACAGTTCAAGCTTCATGGGCCCAAAAATATAGGTCCGCCACTGTTCTTGCCCTAGATTTAACATGAGATTAGAGACACTCCATAACGTGTAATTCTGTGGTTTTACAGTTACTGCCTGGTCTTTATTGGCTCTCCCACGACATGTCTGACTTTGTCAGAATGCATTGCTGAGTTCAAACAAAGAGTGAAAAAAAAATGAGAAATTGCATGAAAAGAGCCCTCGACATTCATTGTTGAGCATGGGAAATTGTTGGTTCCTCCAGACCACAAATGATCTAAGCCTGCTAGGGCACCGAGTTAAGCCTGACTTGTTGTAAGACGAGGGCTACGGAGTTAAATGCCACCTTGTGCATTGGCGAGACTAAAATAACACGACTTGTGTTCTTCTCTTGTTTGTTCTTTCTCCATTTTCTGAAAAAAAACTTGAGATCTTTTATAGTATGTAGAAGGGCTATAACAAATGCACACTTTGGCACTTTGTTTAGAATGCGCTATGGCACTTGTCAAGCTGTTTCACAGTTCCGATTTATTCTAACACCTTGTCATAATACTAAAGCCGCAGACGTTTAGCGTCGCATTTCTCTGTTGTGAAAGAAGTGGAACAAACGAGAACTAAGGCAGCTACGAGTCTGTCACACTTACCTAGTACTCCACACATTTTTTTTTTTATTTGCCAGAGTGTGTAGCACCACGGTGAAATTCTCAAAACCATTCTTTTTAAGAATACTGGGGGCATACCCGATTTATATCTCCTTTCTTCGTGGCTTATTTTTTCGCTGTTTGAGCCACACTTAAAACAATACAAGAAGTAGAGCTTTAGTTTTGACTCCCGCATGGATGCGAATGTTTGCCGTGAAGATCCATTCGTCCGCGGATGGTTTGGCGGGCGCTTCTGGTAGGATTTCCTTCTGTCCTATCATTCTGTTATTTTCTGTCCGTCGTCTTGTTTCTTCCTTGCACATTGTGACCGGTATCCGGTCGACGTGATTTCTCCAAACTCACTCAAAAAAAACAACAAAAAAACTCAAACCCATTCGTCCACCAAAGTTCGTGTATTGATTAAGAA
>OZ007570.1:47441555-47554055 GCA_963931925.1 Onchidella celtica
ACTTTTATTTTACTCGAGGCTGATTTGGCTACATTGGTACGAACATTAAACTTGAAATCTCAGAGTTATGTCTTTGTATAGTTTTTCAATTCCAGTGTCATATCGATCTTCTTTCTTAGGTTCAGAACCAACGCAAGGCAAAACTTTCTGGATTCACAATTTGTAATCTCTTCAATGTTTACAAAGAGTATTTGAACGCAAGCATTTTCAGCTATTGAGAAAAGTTAATTGAGCAACTGGAAACCACTGTGGATCTGAATACGGAATTCACAGACAGTCGGTATTTCCGTACGTTTTGCACTTTCTCTCTCAATAAATTAGAGACAAGCAGGACAGCAGTTCTTTTCTGACTTTTATAATTCTATTCAGTTTGTGAATAAAGTTTACTGTATGTTCTGCTGTCTGGGATTAAACAGAAAGGAGAATTTATGTCCCACTATGCAACCAGAGCAAACCGTATCGCTGTTTGCCTATATTTCAGTTTAACAATATAGTCAAAGCCCTTTTTGAAAAGATAGTTAGCAATAATTCTCTAGGGATTCGGATACGGTAGTCTATATAAGAAGCGAGCTTTGGGGGGTTCTGTATTATATCTCGATTTCAATACACTTTTCTTGGGGGGTCACAAAGGTTACCATGGTAGAGGATGTAAACACTTTCTCTATACATGTAAATAGTAACTGTGGGTATGATGCACGAAAGGCAATTGACGCACTGATACGTATTTTAGTAAAGTAGTTTATGTGGTGAAATTCTGTTTCTGTCTGCCCTCGCCATCTCTCTCTCTCTCTCTCTCTCTCTCTCTCTCTCTCTCTCTCTCTCTCTCTTCTCTCTCTCTCTCTATCTCTTTCTCGCTCTCTCTCTCTCTTTTTGTTACGGTCTCGTCTTTTCTCGACATTTTCTCTTTCTTATCCTCTTCTCTCTTCCCTCTCCCTGCCACTTTTTGTCTGTCTGTCCGTCTGTCTGTCTTTCTCTCTTTCTCCCTCTGTCTTTCTCTCTCTCTCTCTCTCTCTCTCTCTCTCCCTCTCTCTCTCTCTCTCTCTCTCTCTTTCTCTCCGTTGTCTTCCCCCCGTTTCTCCCAGTGATATATAACTACCTCCTAACTTTCTCTTTCTTGTCCTCTTCTCTCTCTCCTCTTCCTGGACCTTTTGTCAGCCCCCAACCGACCCCCTTTCTCTTTCTCTCAGCTATGAAATAAACAGATAAGTTGGGATCGGAATTCCAATATGACACAAAAGCACACACAGTTAAGGAGGTCAGTGCAGTGCACTTGTATAGAATTTAGCAACAAACGTTTACCTTCTAGAGAAAGTGAATTTCAGTGTTTGATCCTGTCAAGAATTGACTGTCTGTGACCCAAATATCAGAAGGTTCATGTTCTACTTTAATCTAATTCCTTCTGTCAATCCATCGGTCATTAGTTCCTTCATGGCAGTCTACCATTCCTTGACTTGCATTTATATCTCCAGCTGTTTTTCCTTCGTTTTTCACACTTCGTTACCTCTTTTCGCCTTACAGTCTCACTTTTATTCGACATGTATTAATCTTTCTCCTCCTATCTCACTATTTTCTTTTAATTTCTTAATCTACGATTTTTTCAATCATTTTTCATCGTTCTTCTTTCGGTCGTTTGCAATATTTCTTTTGTGTTACCCACCTTTTAGTTTTCATCACCTTCTCCTCTGCTTCGGGGTTATCGAAAGCAGGAGAATTAATTTTCACTGTTACCTTTTGACTTCATCAAGAAGGTGATTAATATGAGACAGTTATAGTCTAATTTTGAACAGGAGCAAAGTATCTATATATATATATATATATATATATATAATAATTGTTTTTTTTACATCGATTTCTTCTCCATGTTTTTCAATGCCCATACTCAATTCTCTCTCTTTCTCTCTCTCTCTCTTTCTTTCTTTTTGTTTCCACTCTCTGTCTACCTGTCTGTCTGTTTGTCTCAGTCTCTCTGTCTGTCTGACCGTCTGCCTGTCTCTCTCTCTCTCTCTCTCTCTCTCTCTCTCTCTCTGTCTTCTTTTTTTCTCTGACTGCCCGAATGTCAAAATTTAACTGAACTTTTTGTTTCATCCCTCTTAGGTCCGGGACCAAATCGTTACCAACTGCCAACTACCATTGGTTACAAAGACCATGACCCCACACGATTAAGACAACCTGGTTATTCCTTTGGCAGTAGATATTCATGTGAGTTGTCGCGATGTGGGTTAGATGGGGATATTTCGACTGACACTCTTTCGAGGTCCGCTCCCACAATCGACGAACACACAAAAAAAAAAATACTTGCACTCTAAAAAAACTAAATAAATCAATTGCTTTGATTTTTAGCAGAACTGTAGGGCAGTTTAATTACAGGAATTAATGTAACAAATATAATTATAAATATAAATATCAATTCAAAGGCAACTGAATCTAACTAATGAAACTACAGCTTTCTATAAAGACTAACGTATTCAATCTAACTACTTGCAGGTCATATGAGTTATATGCCAAATAGAATCCGCGCACGTGGCGACGGATATAACAGTTTAAATTCTATTAATTCAATGAGACATGGACATTTCCTCTAGACACGCCATGGAGAATGCTTGTACAACCATGCGTTGTCTGGCGGTAGCTCTGAAACTGTCTTCAAAAGTAAGTAGAACGGTTCACTTTCATCATTACAAATTAGTATGGACTCTCACCATGCGGCCCTCACTGGGAGTGAGAGCGCTGGATGTAAACGCTGTGGGTTTATATCAAACCAAGTAGCTTAGGCTCTGGAGCTTTAAATCAGGCTCCTCACAATGGACTGCTCAACTGCGTCTCTATGTCTCTCATCTGGCTGAGGACTATCGCCGACCACCTCGTAAATGGATTGTCTACATGTGGCCCAGAACTAAGTTCTGTACGGCCTTAAATACTGGTCTGCATCTGCAGCTTACCGTCTAATTCCTTGATTGTGATTGGTGCAACCACTTCTAGCTCAGCTGCCGAACTGAGTTATTTTAAGTAACAGCCCTACGCAACGACCTTGGGCCGACATCAAAGGTCGAATCACCCAAGACAATAAAATGTAATTTTATAGCAATAAATTCTTAACATGTTCAAAACCCCGAGCTTTTACTCTGGATCACGGATTTTCTGTGCGTTGACAGATGTCTCAATAACATTTAATTCCTACTCACCCCTTCCCTCTCTACTAAACCTAGTTCAAAACACGAGATATAAAAAGTGCTCAGTCATGCACACCTACGCTGTCCGTCTATCCTTCCCCACACCTTCTGTCTATCTATTATAAAAAAAACTGTTCAAAACAAATTGTTTACGAGACCAAGTTATGCTGGCTCGCACAATAATTACGTTTGTAAAAATTACTCACCGCTCTCTCACAAAAATTTAGTCAGTGGAAACATTTATGAATTAAATCTATTCTTGACACATCCCCCACCCCAGTGAAAACTTAGGGTTTGAACGACATAACTGTCTACTAACGTTGCTATGTAATAGTACTTTGGAAAGGGCTATATAGTAAAAAATATATCGTTACTGAAAGTCGAAAAAAAGTTCTAAGAACGTGCATTATCGATGGACAATAGCATATTATGTATGTTTATATGCGACGTTCTGTGATAATATATAATTATTGTAGCACTTAAGAATTAAAGTGATAAACTTCTCTCATACAGACATACTGTAAAGATTGAAATATTGAGCAACTAGCTCATCGCTTCATTGAGCGTAATTAATACATTCATAGAACATGAACGAACAATAGTTAATTAAAGTAATGGTATCCTGGCAGCAGTAGGTCTGGTCGCTCGGTTTGCCATTTTCTCATCTCATTGACCCGCAGACAAAGGCGTCAAGGTTGTCTGAAACTCAGGTCATGGTCAGGATGGACGCTAGTGGAAAAAGGAATCACATGGAAATTTTGAGAAAGAATGTCCACAATTGGTAGGACAATATCTTGTGAAACCATCCACGGTCTCCGAAAAAGGTGAAAAATGCTCAACCTCAATGTTTAACAGACTATTTTAGAACACTAAATCAAACGGGACAATACATCAGCTTGTAAATTATCCTCCCCAGGTATAGCCCGAATAGTAAATTTGTATTCCTGGAGCGCAAGGCTCCATCTGGTTAGTCGAGCATTCTTGGCTCTGTTCGACTTAAGAAACAGTAATGGTCGATGATCCGTTTCAATTATAAATTCGGACATTAATAAGTATCGAGAAAATGCATCTACCGCGTAAACAATTGCGAGGCACTCTCGTTCGACAATCGCATAGCGCGTCTCTCGATCAAGTAATTTCCGGCTTGCATATAAGCACGGTCGCAAGAAACCGTCACGCTGTTGGAGTAACACGGCGCCTATTCCTTTATCTGATGCATCCGTTCGGACGATGAATGTCTGGCGTATATCGGGTAAAACAAGCAGGGGAAAAGTAGAAAATAAATTCTGAATAGTCTGAAGGGCATCAGCGCACTGAGGCGTCCAGACGACTCTATTTGGAACATTTTTCCTCGTTAGACCAGATAACGGGGCTGAGAGAGAGGAAAAGTTTGGTATAAATTTCCTGTAATAATTCAAAAGTCCCAACAAGCTACGGACTTGCTTTTTAGTTTTAGGAGGTTGCAGTTTCAAAATACTGGATATCTTGCGATCGTCTGGAGTCTGAACCCCGTGGGTTATGGTATGACCCAAAAAGTTTATATGGTGATATCCTAGGAACACTTTACTGGGTCGCGCGGTAAGGCCAGCTCGGCGAAGAGCGGCAAAAACTTCACGAAGGGCCATTAAGTGGCCAGCCCAATCAGCCTGAAAAATACATATATCATCGAAATATGATAGAACGCAGCGCAATTCATTTAGCAAGATGTTCATCATGCGCGCGAAAGTGGCTGGTGCAGTAACCAGCCCAAAAAGGCATATATTTCCATTGCATTAAACCCAAAGGGGTTTGAAAAGCTGTATATTGTTTACTTCCTTCTTCGAGAGGAATCTGCCAATATCCTTTGGATAAGTCTATTTTAGAGAAGATACTTGCATTGGATAACCGCGCGAATAAGTCCCCCTGATTGGGAATTGGTTCCGAATCATAGATGGTTATAGCATTGAGCTTTCTATAGTCAATACAAAAACGCACGGTATCGTCTTTCTTCTTGACCAAGACAATCGGCGAGCAATACGGACTTGTTGATCGCTCTATGACGCCTAGCCGTAGCATGGCACGTACTTCTGTAATTATCGTTTCGTGAGCGTGCAGCGGGCGCGGGTAAGGTTTAACAAACACTGGTACGTCTGTCTGAAGTCGTATTACATGTTGGACTAAAGACGTACAACCCGGCAAATCAGTGAACACCGTGGCAAATTCTTGGAGCAGGTGTGTAAGATCCTGTTTCTGCGACGGCGCAAGCTCATCATTGATAATATTAACATCGTTTATACTCTCGGTGGCCTGTAATATGGGCAACGATTTGTCGATACTCAAAGGGTCCTCGTCGTCGACAGTAACTAAAGCCGCGTTGGCCATTGGGACGACATGAACGGAGTTGTTACGACGATCATCGCTAGGCAGGTACTTTTTCAGCATATTAATATGAAATATTTTCCTCTGCCCACGAATATCTATCAAATAATTCACTCTGGAGAGTCTCTTAAGGACTCTGTATGGTCCCTTCCAAGTTAGAAGGAGTTTGTTTTGCGTTTGCGGCAAAAGAACAAGTGTCAGATCTCCGACGGACAAGGCGCGCATTTGGGCGCCCTGATCGCGATAAAATTTTGAAGAACTCGCTCTAGCGCATGCAAATTGCAGAGCGGTTTTGCATGCATTAATAATTCGTTGTCGGAGATCGACAACATATTGATACGCGCATCGCGTATCATAATCGTCGGTTTCAGAACCGGCGAACAATTGACTAAGTATGGCCATCGGGCCACGTGGTTTACGTCCGTATAATAACTCAAATGGGGAGAAACCCGTGGACGCGTTCGGGAGTTCCCTATAGGCGAAGAGAATAGCGGGGAGCTGACGGTGCCAGTCTCCAGGTTTGTCGGCGGATACGCGTGCTAGCATAGACTTCATGCTCGCATTCCACCGCTCGCAACAACCATTTGACTGCGGATGATAGGGGGACGTTAATTTCTGTTTAATTCCCGCTAATTCTAGTACCTTTTTGTATAGATCAGAGGTGAATTGTGGTCCTCTGTCTGAAAGAATCTCGGTCGGAAATCCGACTCGCGAGAAAATAGTAACAAGCGCCTCAGCGACATGGTCAGCCGTAATGTCTCTCAAAGGAATAGCCTCAGGCCAGCGCGTCGCGTAGTCGATTACCGAAAGGATGAATCGATGGCCTCTGTCTGATTTACTAAGAGGACCTACTATGTCAACTGCGACACGCTCGAATGGTGTTGAGACTGGAGGCATCTCCTGAAGGGGTGCGCGTGATGCTTTACCTTTAGGTGTACGTTTTTGACATACATCGCAGCGCGCCACAAAACGGTTCACGTCCGCGTATACACCAGGCCAGAAAAAATGAGCCAATATCCGTGATTTGGTTCTGGCTGAACCTTGATGGCCTGAAAATGATGTATCATGCGCGAGACGCAGAATGTCGCGACGGAACGACTTAGGCACCACGAGCTGTTCAATGGTCTCACGTTTATTTCGGAAATTTCTGTATAATAATTCATTTTTAATGATAAACGGAGAGGCATTTCGGTTCTGAGGCTGAACTTTCGCAAACAGCGGTTTTAGTGGTGGATCGCTTTGTTGTTCCTTATAGAAAACTGTAGGCGTGACATTAAAATCAAACGCAGGGGTTTGTAAATTACCATCCGGTGGACGTTTTGACTGTTGTCGTGTGGTGACACACGCAACGTTTTCGTTCCAAACTTTTAACTGGCCGTCAGGTGTATCATTAACCTGTGGTAAATTACCAATAATTAGATCGGCGACCGGATTTGGTAATACGCATGCCGTTACGACACCTGTAATGAATGGCGTGTCGATGTATATCTCCGCGAGACGGAATCGCTCGACGGAGCCCCCGAAAGTAATGCAAGTTGCCTGTTGTTCAATCAGCTGGGTCGGTCTGACCAGTGATTCCCTAACACCGATAGTGGTGCAACCTGAATCGCGTAAGACAGACGCGGGTATGGCGTTAACATGACCCTCATATAAGGTCAATGACCCGTGTTGATGGAAGGCCGACATAACCGGAAGAGTGCCCGTCATGGGCGACGTGAGTTCAACGCTACGGCTACTCTGTGCAGCCGGAACAATGACGGTGCAAGCATTTGCAGCTTCAAACTTAACCCTACAATATTTTGAAGTATGACCTGGTTTATTGCACCGATAACACCTAATGCTGTCATATATATTACGTCTGGGTTGCATTGGAGGTGCACTATATGGATTATTATAATATGCCCAAGGAGGTGGACATGGTGGGCTCTGATAATGGTAGCCCTCGTTAACGTCACGACGGGGTGGACCTGAATAGCGAATAAAATGTCCCCGAGTGGGAGGTCCAGCACGGCTTGGAAAACCGCGAGCTTTATTGGGCGGCGGTTCGGAATATGCACGCGGAGGCGGCGTCTGGCGATGAACTGGTCGAGAATTTCTTGTACCCATTGGCGCAGTTCCACCGACTCCGGCATAAAACGGTTCGCTAGTTTTGGCTTTAGCCAGCGAACGATTAGGGTGTGCGGACGCGTACTGTTCTACTAAGGACGTGATTTCCGATAACGTCTTAGGTGCCCACTCTTTAATGTGGGAGACTAGCTCTGAATGGCACGCGTTAAATATTTGGTCTTTCAGAACGAGCTCATAAAGCCCTTTAAAATTACCGTCAGCGACACCAGCCAGCTGAATCCAGCGGTCTAAGTAGTGCTTTAGGCGGTCGACGTACGTTGAAAAATTTTCGGACGGATCTGGCTTACAACTCCGGAATCTTTGGTGAAAACCGTCCTCGGTGTGTTGAAAACGCTTTAAAAGAGCCTTTTTAAGGATGTCGTAATTTTTAGAATCCTCGATGTTGAGGCCATGGAATACTTCAAGTGCACGTCCCGTTAATAAATTTGCAAGGCACGAAGTCCATTCAGTTCTTTCCCATCCGGCGGCTACCGCGTGGAGCTCAAAACGATGAATATAAGAATCGATCTGGTCGACCTTATCATTATAGGTTGGAAGCTTTGGTTTTGCTTTAACATTATTCGTTGGAACACTTGGAGCCGCGGTCGGTTGGTTTCCTTGCAGCTCTAATTTCTTTAGGGCAATTTCGTGCTCTCGATGAGCCGCTTTGTCGGCTCTTTCTTCTATTTCTCTTTGTCGTTCTCTTTCTTCTTTTTCTTTTTCTCGTTCGCGTTCCGCGGCCTTCTCGGCTCTATCTGCGGCACGCTCTTCTCTAGCTAGGTCTTCTTTTAGTCTACTCTCGCACCAAGAAGCCAGCTGGTCCTCGGGTATGCCTAACAGCTTCGCTGAATTTATATAGGAAGTGTAATCGGCCATTATGATTAGTTACACTCACAATAGGTCTCTACAGGAGATCTATTAATGTTAATGGACAGGTATCCGGATAAATTCACGCAATAACCCGTCTGACAGTATACTATGTTAACACTGTAGTATTTACGTTAATCCGATACGCGATAAAAAATATTTACTTATTTAACTCCGCGATTATTAATCCCTGAGGCAAATTGCACTCGTCGGGTCGACGTCACTAGTAGACGACAAAATACAAACAATGTTCCTTCTTCAATGAAATCGCAGTGTCCTTACTGTTATCACTGCCGATGTAATATATAATTACACGTGAATCAACGAATATTAGATCGTTGATTAATATTTTTAGCTATTTTTCTATAGCTCTTGTATAATTGCAATTGCAAGGTAATTTTATTACCGGTAGTTCTCTTTAAAGAACAATAACTTCAGTAATTATATACTGGATATTCAAGGCAGGTGCACAACTGCACTTGAATGGGGAATCAATATTCCCAATATATAAATATATACTCTGGCGTATCAGCCTTATACGTCACAATAACCAGATAAACTCAATCAATGCGTCAATGTAGACACATGACTCACACAGGCATTATATTAAACAAAGGAATGTATAATTATAATGTACGTAAGGTGTAATAAAAAAAAACAACACGAAACTAGACGCCAGACCAACAAGAAAAGACGGACAATAACAAACTCTACAGTCTGAACATATTTACAGATAGGATTAAGAAGAGGACAAGAGAGACGTCTTCCTAAAACAACGAGGAAGATGGAAACGCTACAATCTAAACAAAGTGTACAGATCCCTATCAAAGTCCGTTCTCGCGGATGCGACTTCCCACAGTTTCAATAACCACTGGTGTTGCGAGACCGCACAATCTGTCGTCGAGACGGCAGAGTCTGCGACCAAGCCACCACTTTGGCAGGGGGGACCCGCAAACGTAAGAACGCCCTCGCCACCGCCCGTGAGTTCCTAAACACAGAGAAAAAGTAAAATCAGCCTGTAAAACAGAAGGAGGAACACTCAACTCCTTAACGCAGACAATATTATGGATGGAATCACTTAACTCAAGGAACTGGTGGAGATTCCTTTAGCCTTTGCGTACACCACAGTCAGTACGTTTGTCTTTCTTCGTTCAGTTACGTTGAAGTCTCCTTGGCCTCGATCCTCGGGTCAATGGGAGAGCCGGAAATATGTAGAACAAATAATCAAAGAAAGCAGTATACAAAACTAAATACAATGAAGTAATTAAAGTAGCTCAACGTGAAGACCACGTGAGCACTGAAACTGAAAAGAAACAAAAGTTAATCAAAGAGAAAAACGATATTATAATCTAATCTAAATAAACTATAAATTAAACAATGTCGTGTAGTGTCCCCTCCAGTGTCGCGATGTGGGTTAGATGGGGATATTTCGACTGACACTCTTTCGAGGTCCGCTCCCACAATCGACGAACACACAAAAAAAAAATACTTGCACTCTAAAAAAACTAAATAAATCAATTGCTTTGATTTTTAGCAGAACTGTAGGGCAGTTTAATTACAGGAATTAATGTAACAAATATAATTATAAATATAAATATCAATTCAAAGGCAACTGAATCTAACTAATGAAACTACAGCTTTCTATAAAGACTAACGTATTCAATCTAACTACTTGCAGGTCATATGAGTTATATGCCAAATAGAATCCGCGCACGTGGCGACGGATATAATAGTTTAAATTCTATTAATTCAATGAGACATGGACATTTCCTCTAGACACGCCATGGAGAATGCTTGTACAACCATGCGTTGTCTGGCGGTAGCTCTGAAACTGTCTTCAAAAGTAAGTAGAACGGTTCACTTTCATCATTACAAATTAGTATGGACTCTCACCATGCGGCCCTCACTGGGAGTGAGAGCGCTGGATGTAAACGCTGTGGGTTTATATCAAACCAAGTAGCTTAGGCTCTGGAGCTTTAAATCAGGCTCCTCACAATGGACTGCTCAACTGCGTCTCTATGTCTCTCATCTGGCTGAGGACTATCGCCGACCACCTCGTAAATGGATTGTCTACATGTGGCCCAGAACTAAGTTCTGTATGGCCTTAAATACTGGTCTGCATCTGCAGCTTACCGTCTAATTCCTGGATTGTGATTGGTGCAACCACTTCTAGCTCAGCTGCCGAACTGAGTTATTTTAAGTAACAGCCCTACGCAACGACCTTGGGTCGACATCAAAGGTCGAATCACCCAAGACAATAAAATGTAATTTTATAGCAATAAATTCTTAACATGTTCAAAACCCCGAGCTTTTACTCTGGATCACGGATTTTCTGTACGTTGACAGACGTCTCAATAACATTTAATTCCTACTCACCCCTTCCCTCTCTACTAAACCTAGTTCAAAACACGAGATATAAAAAGTGCTCAGTCATGCACACCTACGCTGTCCGTCTATCCTTCCCCACACCTTCTGTCTATCTATTATAAAAAAAACTGTTCAAAACAAATTGTTTACGAGACCAAGTTATGCTGGCTCGCACAATAATTACGTTTGTAAAAATTACTCACTGCTCTCTCACAAAAATTTAGTCAGTGGAAACATTTATGAATTAAATCTATTCTTGACATGAGTGATTTTATATGTATGCCTAAATAATCCAGGGGATACATTCTACCAACCTGTAGTCGTTTCCTCGGCACTGGGCCTGATTATGATATAAGTTGAGTTAAAGATTTATAATTATAACACTAGTGTAAGGGCCCGTTCAAAGAACGGATTGCAAACAACACGCACAATCAGCACACAGATTATGTAGATCTAGGAAGAAAACAACTCACAACTGGCACAGTAACACCCGCATGGCCCGTACCGTGCATAAAGCAGACGGCACAGAAACTCTGCCTTCAAACTTTGAAACGCAACCGGAAGTTTAAAGTCGAAACAAAACAAAGGCAGGGGGAGGCAACCATTGTTGAGGAGAAAGCATTATTCGATGACGTACTCTCTCTCTCTCTCTCTCTCTTAAATAAAAGTAGTAATCTGCAGTTCTGCTTCAGAACTCATGCGCGCCAGGACACTGCGCACCAACCTTGATATGGTTATTTTTTATGACATGCACGGTACTAAAGTCGAAACAAAACAAAGGCAGGAGGGAGGCCACCATTGTTGAGGAGAAAACACTATTCGATGTTTTTAGGCCTATTTTCATTTATTACAAAATTACGATACTTCGCTTTCATGTCAAAGGAATAGACATAGTAGCAAAAAGAACTATCTTGCACATGTAATTTTTTCAGGTCTGGGCATTTCTTCCTCGCAGCAGTGAATTTGTTTTCCTTGCTGTTTTTTTATATAGATTACACAAATTCAACAGAGATCTACACAAAAAAATATTCTGAGAACTTTACGGTTAAAGCAATTTAAATATGTGCCGACCTTTTTCTGTTATATTTTGTTTGTGAAATTTTAATTGATCAAGCTCTGAGAACAAAGACACAATAAGGTACCAAAAAGAAAAAAAGGCACAAAACATAAACAAATCGAAGAGTCCTTTGGGGTCTTGATTTCATCTGTACCAAAAGACTTGCTTAGAATAGGTATTTAACAAGTTGCTGAGTAACCCTGTATGTTTATTAAGTCTTTTTTACTGCCAGATTCCACCACTCAGGGACCAGGTCCTTACTACCTTGAGAGTGGACTGTCAAACAAGGGAAAGACTAACAGTAACGGTGCAACAATATACGGGAGGCCAAAGAGATCCATTTGGGGTAAGTTACGCGAGCTTTTGTGTTCGTGTTGGGGGTGTGTGTGTGTCGGGGGGGGGGGGGGGGTTGGTGAGTCTTTGTCGGTCGATCATAGTAGACAAAGCGGCTTCAAAGATAAAAAATCTGCTTCAAAGATAAAAATCTAATTAACTATAATAATTATTAATTTCCACTGCAAAAAAAAAAAAGTCCTCGACAGGGTGAAACTGTCGGGGTTTTGTTGTTGTTGTTCTTGTTGTTTTAATAACTTTTTAAATAACTCTATTTGTACGTTTTCCACTACAGAAGTTGCCGCAGAGAGCTCACCTGGTCCAGTGTACAACGTGAATAACGCGGTAATAGAGAAGAAAACACCGTCCTTCAAATTTGGATCTCCTCATAAAAACAAGTACAAATGGGAAGGGCCCGGTCCAAATTCCTACAGTTTGCCATCCACCTGGGGGAGAAATACCAAAGGGGCCCTGATTGGGGGCAGGAGCTCTGATTCAAAGGTGAGGCATCCAGCGACCTTAATTCTTGTTTGTTCCAACTCCACGTTTTGCACAAGTGAGAAATTCCGATGTCAAACGTTTGCGGCTTTGGTATTATGACAAGGAATTACAAATAATCGGAACTGTGAAACAGCGCGTTAAGTGTCACAGCATATTTTAAGCAGGTGTCAAAGTAGACATTTGTCATAACTCTTCTACATTCTAAAATATCTCTAATTTTTCAGAAAATGATCCTTCTGCCTTTCCCTGGCTCTGTCTTGAGGCTGCAAATTATTATGTATTCGCTAGTGCTGGGCAGAGGCTTTCTTCTAAGTGATCCGGATTTTTGGATCATCCACTTCAAAATATCTGGATATTCGAATCATGATTCAAATTTTAGACCAGTGAAGAAAATCCGGCTAGTCTGGATCCTCGGTCCGTAACAAGGATAAATCGACGATATCATTGCGTTTGTATTGTTACACAGGTGCTGTTAGTTAAACTTATATATTTTCTCTATAAAACTGTAATACACATATCAACAGTGTATCAGTCAATTTTCATCAGCCCTCAAAATTATATCATATTCTGGGAATGCCCTGGCACAAATCTGGAAATCCTCTTGGCACTGAATGAGATTTATGACGCATCAAAGACTGGATCTGATTTGCTGGAAGTCTCAGAGAAATTAGATTTTATACATGTCCCAACTTTAGTTTTTGTTTATTCTATCTCCATTTTCTGAAAAACTGGAGACCTTTTAGTATGCGGAAGAGGTAAAACAAATGCACTCTTTGACACTTTTTTAAAATGCGCTGTGGCTCTTATCAAGCTGTTCCACAGTTCCGATTTATTCTAACTCCTTATCATAATACCGAAGCCCCAGACTGTTAACTTTGAATTTACCAGTGTTAAGAGTAGAACTCAGGTCACAGTTTGACACTCAGATTACTACAATTATTATTTTAATCTAGCCAGAGGGCGCCGTTAGCCCTGCCTTGATTAAAGGCCCACACGAACTTCGATCAGTGTCGTAAAATTTCTCTCCTATTGCCACAAGATCATCTTCATTCCTCAGGGATTTGCTTACGACTTTGCCAAGACGCCAGGCCCTGGTCACTATGGCAACCCTTACGAAATGCAGAACAGAGGCCCAGCCTTCACCATAGGTCAGAGGTGCAAAACCCCAAAAAACAAGAATTTGACGCCCGGGCCATACGGCTCTATGTACAACCCCAGCAATCCATCCTCACCGAGATTTACATTTGGCATACGTCATCACGAAGACATCATCATGGTGACTGACGTCGACTGATGTGTTACTGAATTGCTCATAACAATGGTTTATAATTTTTCTTCAGTATTATAGTTATTGCTTTTGTTTCTTTTAGTTTAATTCTAGATCTACATTGAAAATGTATCAAAACGGGCATAATATAATTATCACATGTATTTCATTTTATTTTATTGTTTTTTAATTTGAAAAAAATATTTATATTTTGGTCCCTGTTCGGAGACCCAATGGTTAGAGCACAAAAAGTGGGTGCTAGAAATCCTGGGTTCCAATCCTACTCGAGGCTTGGTCCATTCCAACTATTTTTTTTTTTTTTTAGCGCGGTGATTACTAGGGCCAGTCGCTTGTCGGCGACCTGGGGCGGAGCCCAAGCCTCGTGTGTCTGGCGAAGTCACATTTATCATAATACGAAGTATAAGCCATAATATCTCGTGGGAAAAAACGACATAAACCACCAACACATGAAATGTATTTATTTCCGATAAATACATTTTAAATGCACCCGTATGACATCAGGGTTGATGATCGCATTTCCCAGAGGCAGAAATAAGTGCTATGGTGTCTTTCATTCTTGCTTTCCAAATCTGCTGGTGTGGTGAATATTGGTGTAGTGCCACGATGCTGTCATTTCTCGGAGCACACACAAGCGCAAACGCGCGCGCGCACACGCACTCACAGAGTTTTATTTCATGCAGCTACAAACGTTTTGTTATGTAAGTCAGTTTTTTTCCTTCTTGCTGGACTTTCATTCATTTTTGCCATTATTTCGATATGCTCGGTGGCGTAACGAAGAATTAGTCCTCAAACAAGAAGGCCACTGACGCCAACTGAAGTCGCTTGTTTCCTTTACACAGCAGGTACGCGTCATAAAGTGAACCCTCTTACCTGATGACTAACATTTTTATTTAAACTAAAACTATTGTCTCTGTAAAGACAAGGAGAGCTTTAAGGCCCCTTTCCATAGTTTTGTTTCGCTTTTCATACGTCTTACGTACCGAAAGTGCAAGTACAGAAAACGTGCGTAGTTATAAAAGAAGACTCCTACTCACGTATTTCTTTGTGGGACAAGGTGGTCTAGAGGCAAGGTGCTCGCCTCTCATGCCAAGGGTCCCGGGTTCTAAACCCGGGCAGTGCAGGCATGTTGGAAAGTGGATTTTTCTCGTATTTTCAAGTCCCTGGTCCTATTGGGGGTAGGATCGAGTAGTTCTTGGAAATTGGATTTTTCTCATATTTTCAAGTCCCTGGTCCTATTGGGGGGTAGGATCGAGTACCTAGTCTTCTCGGATAAGGACGAAAAAATTCGGAGGGCCCGTGTGCACGTTGCGCACGTTAAAGATACCTTGGCAGTTGGAAATCGTAAAGAGCAGGCCGAAAGGCCGCTGCCCGGGCAAAATTGAAATTAATAGATTAAAATTTATCCATATCATATCTCCCCCCCCCCCCCCCCCCCCCCCACCGCCAGAACAAGAAATAATAAAAAACAAGTAAAGTGAGGTGTAAATGCCAAGGGCAGCGAACCTCCTAAAATAAAGACCTCAAATCGTATTTCTTTGTGGATATTTCCGTGGACAAGCAGGAAAACGCACTGAGGAAATGAAAAGTACCCACGACTTCCGCAAGACGCATGCGTGAACGAAAATACAGACTTTAAAAATACGCTTCACGGAAAGCGACCTTTGAAGCATCAAGCATAGCACATCTTTAAGATAACGTAAGCGAGCGCTAAAAGACGGGAAATTTAAGACCTCCTTGTGCAGTATGAAGATTTTTCCAACACTTGGAGAAGGATTTGATTGTACAGTTTTCTTTGGTTGTTGATGTGTTGTTGTTTTTTTTTTTGTTTTTGTTTGCTAAGGAAGTCTATAGTAGTGCTAATGGACTCATTCTTGTCCCAAAGTAAATTTGTGGGGACAGAGAAATTTCAGAAAAAGTCAGAATATTACAAGGCAGTGTGTATTTGAAATAGTAGAAAACAAGATTTGGGGGAAAACCCAGCTAGTTGAATGTAGGTCAGCCATCAAATAGAGTGGTGAGTGGAGAAGGTAGGGCTAACTGGCCATAAGTAAAGCTCAGATTACTCATATCAACTGACAAGTACGAAATGCAATGTTTGTCTCACTTAAGAGCAAGGTTAAGGTCACAAAATTTGGGAATTTTTGGTAAAGTTGGTGAAACCTATTGATCTCTGCATTGGATAAAATGATGTACTGTTGTGTCATAGCCGCTGACTTAAAATCGCTTCAGCCATATGAAAATTTCAGTGTATCACAACTTAACCCACTTTAGTTATTTTGAATAGTGTTTCATTCACATTACTTTCGGTATTTTTTTTTTTTTTTTTCATTGGTTCATCATTTTTACTCATTCACTCATTACAATTGCTTGACTTACTTTTTCCTACTTCGTTTACACCACACACCTGAAACCACCTTTCTTTTTTCCTGAGCTATCAAAGTTTAAGCATTGGAGCCGTCGTGAGCACTTCATCAACTACCCAATGGTTTTCATCTTTTTTTTTTCTTTCCCACGTCTTAAAAAAATGTGGTTTAATACATCATGTAATAATATCTTAATCTTAAGACTGGTCATTTTCCTTAAAACACCTACTGTGGAACACACACAGTGAGCATCTGCCATGAGGAGGCATGAACTGTGTGACTGTGAGTTAAGTTAACTTTGGTTAAATTACATTGGTATTAATTATTACATGTATTTACTTAAACTGTTGTCGCCGCTCTTTTGTTGTGGGTGCTGATATGTATCTAAGAATATCAGTTGGTTGTTGTTGGCTTTCTTGGGCCTTTAATTTGGTACAACTTTAAATATTAATTTTAATGTTACATGTAACTTGTTTTCTGCCCAAAATTATTTTCAAATGTATTTTCCAATTATTGTTATTTTTACAGTATAATATTTTCGGAAGGATTATTATTTGGCTTCTTTTCTTTCTTAGCTTTTCAATGTAATATTAATTATGTACGAAAACGTATTTCGTTTTGTCTCTTTTTTTTTTTTTTTTTGCTTTTACAATCGTTCATGTTTTTAAAAGAATTACTTACACTTTTGTATTTGCTTTTTTTTTTCCTTTTTTTTTTGTCCATATATTTACCAATACACTATTTTTATTTATTTTTTTTTTCATTTTATGACATCCAAATCTTTCCCCATATAATATAATATATAAATGCATTACACGTCAAACCAGCTGTGATAATAAATATTTATCATATAGGCACAACTTTTTCACATGCTTGCAAATAAAATTAAAAGAAAACCGTGATATGGGCTTTCCAGTGTCATTCATGTAATTGATCCAATCGACCAAATGTATTGATATATCGATGTAATTTCTATTCTCGGTTACTGTGTGCACAGTGATCTTTTCCTCTACCAGTAACATCCACGTGTGTATTTCAACTAAAAGCTCATATTTTTTGCCACATATCCATCCATCTATCAATGCATCTTTCCATCCATCCATCCATCCATCCATCCATCCATCCATCCATCATTTCGTTTGACCGTCCATCTGCACATCCATCCATCCATCTGTCTGTCTACCCATTTATCCATCCATTCACCGATATGTCTGTCCATCTCTCCATCTATCCACCCATCCATCCCTCCGTCCGTCCATCTATCAGTCCATCCACCCACTGAACTCTCCATCTATCCACCAGCTCTGTACATTGTGAGTGTGATTCCTTTTATTCTCACTACCCTCCTCTCTCCCTCTCTTTCTCTCTCTGTCTCTCTCTCTCTCTCTGTCTCTCTCTCCCTCTCTCTCTCTCTCTCTCCCTTCTCTCCCCCCCCTCTCTCTCTCTCTCTCTTTCTCTCTCTCAGATTCATCAAGGCCAAAACACAATTAAAAAAACAAAAAAGAAAGAAAAAGTAGTCGCTATTGTTATCGTTTAACGATTTTTGTATTAACTTTCTTTTCCTTGGGAGCAATGAACCCCCATGTCAGGAGTTGATTGATGCACAAGTATTTGTTCTGATTCCTCATTTAGAAACAATCCAGCCCAGCAACGCAATTTTAGCACATCAAAATGTCAGTACATGTATTAATTTATGGCTGGCCCGACTGCAGTTTTATTTCAGTCACACAAAGACGGCAGTTTTTCCGTAACTCATTATCAGACCAGATAAGGGGAAGGGGGCGGGGCGTAGGGGGGGGGGCAGTTGACATGGACCTCAGATTTGAATGGGGCCCATTTCCCCCTGGTGGGAGCAAAAAGTGTGTGTGTGTGTGTGTGTGTGGCCGGGGGGGGGGGGCTTTGATGGAAAATACTTATAATGAAAAGGGGGGTCAATTTGACGGGTGGTTTTCGGGGGGGGGGGTGGGGCTTTGGCACAAAATATTAAAATAATCAAGAACATTCATAAAAGATGATAACAAATAGGGGGGGGGGGGGCTACATAAATAATGTACTTGGAACTAATAAATTACAGTTTAACACTTCTTGTTCTTGCTCTTGTTTTAGTTAGGCCTCGTCCGTCCTCTGCAGGATGTAGCCCTCCGACACTCATCTCCATTCTTCTCAGTGTTCCCTCAGTCGTGTCCATGCCTGTCCACCTGTCTGCACAATGTCATTATAACAATTAACATCCATCATCTCCCAGGGAGTCCTCTTGTTCTCTGTTCTTTTCTGGGCCTCATTCAATACTTACTGCGCAGTTCGAAATGGGGGCCTACATTTTCCATCTGGTCTGGGCCTGTTAGCGGCTTTGCACAGGTCTGCTTATTATAGCAGTCACTCCCTTATCAGTTATTAGCCTTCTTTGAGATGAAATGCCGACTGAGGCGCTGCGATATTGTCAATAGTGAAACTTTTCGGCCTCTTGTTAAAAAAAAATAAAATAAAATAAAACGCTCAACGGGCAACAGGTGGCAACAAACATAATTAAACTCAATGACCATCTCACGACCTTAATTCTTGTTTGTTCCAACTCCACTTTTTTGCGCAGCTCGGAAATTCGACGTTAAACATTTCGGCTTTAGTATTATGATAAAGAGTTAACAGCTGTCGCACAGCTTGATAAATTCCCCAACAACGCATTTTAAACTAGCGTCAAAATGTGCATTCGTTGTGCCTCTTCTACATATTAAAAGATCTCCAGTTTTCGGAAAATGGGGATTGAACAAACAAGAACTAAACTCGTGATCTGATCACCCAAATCAGCAATAAAATGTTCTATAATATAATCCTGAAACCTGGTTCGAACATCCTCCCAAAGCCTATCGCTGTAAAGTTACTTAAATTGATAAATTATGAATGAAACAAGGCTTGACAGGAAGTGTTATTGTTCTACAACAAGAACAACCACAAGAAAAAAAAAAAAAGAAAGAAAGAAAGAAACACACACACAAAAGAAAAACGCATGTAACTTGGAATTTGTTTCCACAAGAAATGTTCCACAATTTGCTGAAGCGTTTGAGCCTAGCTTAATCACCAAGGGAGACTATGCAACAAATTAAGAACTCGACACTAATGCATGATTATTTCCCTTAACTATTCGCACTAATTCATAATTAAGTGACCGATTAATAACAAGAAAATACAGGTCCATGATTACTTTCAATAGTATCCGCTTTGAGGGGGAAATTACTTTAATCACATGCATTAACATCTTATGCATAGTTTATCCCCTTAAGTAATGTCTTTTTTGCTGTTTCTGGGGCATATGGTGGGGTGAGGTATACAAATGATTTTTCTGTGTGTGTGAGAGGATGTTTCATGTGTGCTTGTTTGAGAGAGACAGTGGTACCAAATTCAGTTCCCTCAAAAAGAATAACTCAATCACATGGTATACAGTCTTCAATTTTTCATACACGCAGTAACATGCGCACAGTCACCTCTGCTCGGTCTATGGTTGAAAGACAGGTCTAATTTGAGTTCGGGTATAATTTTCTTTGATGAAACTAGTAGGTTAAGGCACACGAGTGATTTTATTTGATTTTATTTGGGGGGGGGGGGGGGGTGCCCAGTCCGAGAAACTATTTAGTTTACCGGAAATAGAACAAACGTTCCTCCTGCTCGAAGCGCACTCGAAGCGATTTTTTAATCTCAAATGGAAAGTAGTATTTTCATTACTGTTAAATCTAAGCTCTTTTGCCGTCATTCTACCACCAACATTCAAGTTACCAGTGGAAAAAAAATATACTAAAACCTGTGACAACGGTCAGAATCCACTGTGGTTGCCTGTCAGTGATGTCACTGGAGTTATCTCTTGGTCTCTCTCTTGAGCCTTTTTTTTTTCTAGGTTTCGCATTGGTCCTTTCAAATTCAACTTCAAACATTTGGTTTTCTTCTAAACGTCCACTGCTTAGGGCTCTGGAATTTTTTATTTTTTTTTTGGTCATTATTACTTTCTCATTTTCGTACTGTGAACTTGCACTGGCCTTGATATCACACTTTGCCTTCAAAGTTGAAACGGGGAAAAAAATTAGGAAGTTAAAGACAAGTTGTATATTCACCCCGAAGGAGGATACAGATACATACAATAGAACAACCTTCTCTTTGTTTTCTACTCAAAATTGTTGAAGATCCGTTTTGCCACTAATCTTCGTGCTATCCTAAGTACATTAACTGTAGCAAGAAAGATAAACCCCACACCATTTTTTTAAAATATCAGTAATTTAACCTTTCAATGCCCCTTTGTTTCGTTATCTCCGGTAAAGCCAGAACTTGGTGCCACTCATAGTGCCACTCAATGCCCAGACACGCCAGGGACTGAATGGGATTGTTAGAAGGCGCTGGCGGCCATCTTGGGGTGGGTCGCGACTCATTATTTGAGTCATCGTGTTTGTAAACGGAGAAGCGTGTAAGAAAGTTTATCTGTTTATCTGTCTGTATGTCTGTGTACTATCTATCTATCTATCTATCTATCTATCTATCTATCTATCTATCTATCTATCTATCTATCTATCTATCTATCTATCTATCTGTCTGTCTATTCCACCTACCTATTCTATTTATCCTATCTATCTATTCTATTTATTTTATCTTTCTATTCTGATCTGATCTATTCTGATATATTCTGATCTGATATTTTCTGATCTGATCCAGTCTGATCTATTCTGATCTGATCTTATTTATTCTGATCTGATCTGATCTGTTCTGATCTATTCTGATCTGATCTACTCTGATCTGATCTATTCTGATCTATTCTGATCTGACCTGATCTATTCTGATCTATTCTGGTCTGATCTTATCTATTCTGATCTATTTTGATCTGATCTATTCTGATCTATTCTGGTCTAATCTGATCTATTCGGCTCTATTCCGATCTATTCTGATCTAATCTATTCTGATCTAATCTATTCTGATCTGATCTGATCTGATCTGATCTATTCTGATCTATTCTGATCTGATCTGATCTATTCGGATCTATTCTGATCTGATCTTATCTATTCTGATCTATTTTGATCCGATCTATTCTGATCTGATCTATTCGGGTCTATTCTGATCTGATTTATTCTGATCTAATATGATCTGTTCTGATCTGATCTATTCTGATCTGATCTGATCTATTCTGATCTGATCTGATCTATTCTGATCTATTCTGGTCTGATCTTATCTATTCTGATCTATTTTGATCTGATCTATTCTGATCTATTCTGATCTATTCTGATCTGATCTGATCTATTCGGATCTATTCCGATCTATTCTGATCCGATCTGATCTGATTCTATCTGTTTCTATCTCTCTATCTATCTATCTATCTTTCTATCTATCTATCTTATTTTATTTCTCTCTCGCTTCTCTCTCTCTCTTTCTCTCTATATCTCTCTCCCTATCTGTCTCTATCTCTCTCTCTATCTGTTTCTATCACTGTCTCTGTCTCTCTAAGGTTTATCTTTCTATCTATCTATCTATCTATCTATCTATCTATCTATCTATCTATCTATCTATCTATCTATCTATCTATCTATCCTCATCATCCGTTGTCTTCCCTCTGGGCTTACCCCGCCCTCTTGCACCAGTCATGCAGATTAACATCATTGGCTTTACATTGTAGTTGTGGTGAGTTATGTCGGTTGAATCAGTCTGGGTTATTTTTTTTTTCAATCGAGGAATTTTATTCAATTTTATGTTATAGTGTACGGAAATGGTATGTGAGCGACTATAAATAAATGAAAGTTACAAAAGCAATCACAATCAAATGAAAGCTACAAAATCAATCACAATCACCGCTATTTTTCAACCCATTACCTAGGCTGAGTTAGGCCAGCATCGAGCGCTCAGCCCACACCGCGATGGTGAGATGGGGTTTCAATGCGGACCATTCCGGCTCGCGTCGGGAAGCAGGGAAAGAGACGGCTGGCGAAGCGACGCGTGGAATCTAGTTCAGTAGTGTACATCTATGGTGGCACAAAACCTACATTTATACAGCTCACATCACATAGTCATGAAAGTTACATGAACCATGATTGGCTATCACTTCACCTACATCCCTTTGTATAGCTGATGCCTTTCAGAGTTGGAAGAAACTGATAGCCTATTTCTGAATGACTAAAGCCACATTTAACACATTTCAGGGGAATAAAATAATGGCAGATAAAGTAGTCAAATGTGGCTTGCAAAATGGTGGCCTAATAGGAAAGACTTTTAACATAGAAGACATCTGTTGACTTGCATTCGCTTTTAGGAGAAAATTATGATATCACATGATATTTGTATACACCGTATCTCTCTCTCTCTCTCTCTCTCTCTCTCTCTCTCTCTCTCTCTCTCTCTCTCTCTCTCTCTCTCTCTCTCTCTCTCTCTCTCTCTCTCTCTCTCTCTCTCTCTCTCTCTCTCTCTCTCTCTCTCTCTCTCTCACCCACCCATGTATGAAATTAAACAAAAAACCCAACAAACATAGAAATGCACTGCCGGCAGAGTGACATAAGATAGACTGATTTTCTGCCTGTGTCTGAGCATGTTTCATGTGCGTGTGTTTGAGAGAAACAACACTACCAAACTGAATCCCCTCAAGAAAGAGAGAACTCAACCAGATGTGTGCACATCTCTTTCATACTTGTACATGGAGCGACGCCCACACATTCACTTTGGCTCAGTGACCCATTCTATACACCTGTCTAAAAGCAGTTGAAGAGACGTCATGATTATATCTAAATTGCCATAGCCAGGTACGAGAGGTCCCATTGTTCAAATCCCACTCTGCGTGTGGTTCATTTTAACTTGGCCTAATTTCTTGCTGTGAAATCTTGTGATGAGATTCTTAACTGTATTTCTCGTTGCCAGTGGTGTACAAAAATGAGGGCAGAGGAGGCGGCGGCCCCATGCATCAATTTCAGGGGGGCAATCAATCAGAATGTTGTTGTTTTTTTTAAAATTGTCGCTGTTAACTTCGTTGTCTAAGCTGCCCTACAGTCCCACAAGCTAGTGTCAATGTGGAATGCGTGTTTAAATAAGCTAGACCACAGTAGAGAACTTATACTTCAGGCTCTATACTTGAATCTTGGTGCATACCATCAAGGAGTTGGCTCCGGGCTCGTGTTTGCCGATTGCAGTGTACACCAGCAAATTCAGGAGCGGGGCAGCAACAAACTCCTAAACACAGGTCATGGGCTAAGGGATTTCTCGTCCCATCGAACACTGCCATGGGTGCTGCAACCTCTGGACTGTGCATCCTAACCCTAACCCTAAAATGACTCTAAACGTCACCGAAAATTCCTGGGATGTGGTTGTGTTGCTGCCCCGCTCCTGAATTTGCTGGTCTGCACTGCAATCGGCAGACACGCGCCCCGGGCATCATCAGATCTCTGCACACCACTGCTCTTTCCCCACTAGGTCAGTATTTTATGCTTAGATCCTGCTGAAACAGATCATAATGTAACTTTAGTAGGTGGCAATGACCGTACAAACGCATTTTAAATCGTATCGCCTCTCTTGTCAAGATGTCACTCTCACGAAGCACTTACAAGAGCTTAAGATAGTTAAGATTTTGTGGAGCAAGTTCCGACACATAAGAACAAACCACTTCACATAGATATTATTTTTTCATATCATTTTGTTTTGGACAAAGCGGCGTAGTTGTATTGCATCTTTTTATAGCAACTGAAAATGATATGAAGTTGGACCAAACGAGCCGAATCAAGTTTAAGCCGGCGCAGTATGCCGACGGGGCGGCGCTCAACCTGAGTGCGAGAGCACTTAGCTCGAATCCCCGCTAGGGAGCGACGCCCGGGTCGACGCCACGATGGGAGAGGTCTGGGGCTTGGCATATAAATCTGATATATTCTCATTGTGCCGAAAGGAGACTAGAACCTTCATAAAACAAGCCAGTGAAAAATGGGGAATCAGCTGGCATGGCTTGGTAATGCAAACCCAAAACGACAAGTGTCGATTATTTTGTTTCATGGTCAAATCAAGCAAACCATTTATCACATAAAGGCCTATTAGGCTGAGCCAGCACCTCACAGATATGATCCTGACATATCGCGAGCTGAGAAATAACTGGCTCTATCTCCAGGTTTTGCTAAATTTAATATTTCTACATGAATTGTATCTTAACTGTCCCAAAACCCATGTCCTACAAGCATTATTCCAGATAGGAATTACTGTGGGAGAGAGAGACTTCAAAAATACAGGACTATGCAGTAATTTACCCAGTAAGGCAAAGCTTCAGTGTCCATATCGTCCGGTATTTGCCATATTGTTGTATGTGCATTTTTGCCATTTTGAGAAAATGAAGATTGAAGTTTGGTAGGCAAATGGGCTAAAACGCATAAAACATTACGCCACAAACACAAATCCCTAAAAGTTTATAACTGATTGGAACGACTTACACATAATGAAATTAGGAGTGGGAGAACCACTTTCGTGACAAAATCTCAAAATCGGCAAAATGTCTCATACAACAATTATGGCAAATAGCCCTTGATATTTTCAGCTGTCATAACATGAATATACACGCAGCCACACAGAGGCCTCCGCCCCACGATGTATCAAATTCACTTCAAGCTGGGACACAAACAAGGGGCTAAAGAGTAACATAAACGATCAGGAAAAAGTCAGGTAAACAGTTGTTTTATGTGTTTTTTTCTATTGAATTTAAAACAAAATAATAAAACCATCCATTCTTGAGGACCAACTCGCAGGGCAGGGAGGAGAAAAAAAAAAGGGGGGGGAGGAGATGGGGCTTCGGAGGGGGGGGGGGGAGAGAGGCTTCCGCCCTAATGTCCCGTCCTTGAATTTTTCCGAAAACCGTGGATGTGTGTGAGTCATAATGGGGTTGAGTTCAAGGTTACAATGAGGCAAAACAATAACGTATACTTCCCAAGCTTAAGGGTAGCCACACAAAGGCCACTGAATTCGGTCACCGAGCCACTAGGCGCTTTAGGTGAGAAGAATTGCACTATATAATTTCAACAACTGCACACAGAGCCCACCTAGATTCGGTCCGTTTATATAGTGCAATTCTTCTCACCTAAAGCGCCTAGTGGCTCGGTGACCGAATTCGGTGGCCTTTGTGTGGCTACCCTTACGCTGTTGGCCGGGCAACTGAATTGAATGTTTGTGGAAGACTTTGTCTACACGCTTTAAAAGGAAGGGACTTCCTAAGAATAGACTTTCTAGATTTGTTGTGGTTTTATTTTTGTGTCTGTGGGACGACAGGAAGGTCTAAGTTGAAGAAACTGAGTTCGACCGATTTACTTCTTTGATTCCACAAATAGTCTGAAAGTAAAGACTAAATAATTCGTCCAGTTTGTCTTGGAGACAATGGCGTATCTACTATAAAACTAACGAAGCATAGGGGCCCCGAGGAAACTTTTTTTATTGTGAATTTGGGATGTTGCCCTAGCTTCAAGATTCCAAAAATGTAGGCCTGCCAGTGCTTGAGGATGTTCGACTTTTGATCTATTGCTAGACTGGAAGGTCATGTACATCCACTTTAGTTTACCCGTTTCCAACAGAGGTAGAGTGAGATCACTCGTTCACTGGTGGGCGGTTGTCGCGATCGTTAGCCATCTTACCAACTTACACAGTGGTAAGAAGTGGAAAACTCCTCAGGTGGAGCGAGACAGATGATGATCTTCAGGGGAAGGGTGGATTCTTTCATGAGATGTTTCTTCCTTTAACTTCCTGGCATCTTCTAGAACCCGTCATCCACCTGTTTTTTTTTGTCCTCGCCAGGCTCTTCTCTGGGTTTGAACCCGTACCGCTTGGTTTCTGTTTTTTGTGCAGATGTCTTATCCATTTTGCCAATACTGCCACTGGTTATATGGTATAATTTTAGACTATATGAATTTAGTGTTCATTTCTTTTACACCAAATGCAGCAGGAAGCATTTTCCACTGTGTTACTATTTCCTTAAGGGCACATGGGGACGTACACTTTGTCCGACCTCTACCGTCTTCTACTAGCCCCCTGAAGGCTTTGCATTTTTGCCTTTCACCTTAGCACAACAGTACTGTAAGAGATGGCTTTAGAAAGGCCTGTTATGTCAAGGTAATGGTTCTAGTTCCTTTATGCCTATGCCATTGTTTATTTTGCCGGCATTGCGGCATTTCATTTGTTTATAAGCATCAACAAACACCCACCATTTGCTCTGTGGCAAGGGGGGGGGGGCGGGAGAGGGTTGGGAGGTGGGAGGACCTTTCTTTCATGTGTTCTCCAGCCTTCCTTTTTGCCTGAAAATGAAACTGGTTCTAAGGCCCAATATAACTTATTACCCTAAGGGGGGTGGGTATGGAATGCAGTCTTCCGTTCCCTCTCTCAGATGTTTTTTTTACTTACGAAGTCGAACATCTAGTTGTGGGCAATCCACATACTTTCTACTTTAGTTAGGACTGTGGGGGAAAGAGATTTTTTACATATATGGGTGTTGTTGTTGTTGTTGTTGTTTGTTTGGGGGGGGGGAGGGAGGGGGGTGATAAGGTAGAAGGTAAGAATATACTTGTATTTGCTAAAGCCTCTGAAAAGGTTGTTAGGCAATTTAATGAACAAGGTGTGAACGTTTATTTACGGCGATTATGCTATATTTATTGAAAAATGTCCGCAGCTTTCAGTTTCATTACAATGATCTAAATGCAAGGAAGAAACAGTTTACATAACTAATTGGTCTTTACCATTTTGTGCATTTCATGGGCGTTTCTTTACTTTAGTAGAACCTTCTGAAACATAACCTAGAATGGCAAAAGCGAGAAAAGCCTGTGCATTGGAGAAAAAAAAAAGAAGGAAAGGGGAAAAAAAGGGGTTGTTTTTTTTGGGGGGGGGGAGAGAAGGTCAGATGTAAGTTTTCAAAAAGACCAATAGAACGATGAGATATCCTCCATCATGATTAACAGTGAACTTTCTTTGGCACTGTAATTTAATTTGAACAACAACTTCAGAAAATCTCATTAAATTCAGTCGCGTTTTGCATAATTTCTTCAACGTCAACACCATTAAATTTAAAATTCGTTTTAAAAACAAACTTTTCAGATTTTATCAATAATCAAATTGGCTTATTTCACGCCAGCCGAAAGTTAGCACAGCCCAAAACCTTTTTTTTTTTTTTTTTTTGAAAGAAACGAAAAACTGGGGGAAAAAATGCAAGACTAACCATTATCACACCGGAAAATTTATTACACAATTAATCTTCTAAGAATGTACATGTAGTTACTGATGCCCTCCAGCTTGAGACGCCTCTGCAGTTGAAATAATTTGACTTTTTTTTTTTTAAAGAATCTTAAGGAGTCCTTCAGGTGAGTATTAGCATTTCTTGCAGGTCTAAGTTAATAAATCAAGTTCTCCCTAATGTATTTTCTGCACCTGTTACGGTCCTGGCTTTGGAAAGGGTGCCACTTCTAACAAGACCACCAGTGTTTACATTCAGAATGAATCACAGTGAATACTTATGGGCGTAAGAAATCTGGGTCAAGGTTGGGGCTGAAGAAATGTTGCCGGTTTGTAAAATGGCAAGACCAGAAAAAGATTACATCATTTACCGGTATCATTCCGATTCTGTTGAAAGTAGACAATCATAATTACAGATAGCTAGTTATAATGGACAAAAAGATAGATAGATAGATAGATAGATAGATAGATAGATAGATAGATAGATAGATAGATAGATAGATAGATAGATAGATAGATAGATAGATAGATAGATAGATAGATTGATAGATTGATTGATATATAGATAGATAGATAGATAGATAGATAGATAGATAGATAGATAGATAGATAGATAGATAGATAGATAGATAGATAGATAGATAGATAGATAACTAATTCCACGCTTCCTAAACTTAATTACAGTCAGTATTTAATTCTGCCTTCACTGCATGCAGTCAAACACACCATAAATTGATGCCCACTTTGTGCTTGCGTTACGCTGTGTCGGTGCGAGTGCGTGATTGTGTGAATGTATATGTATTGTGTGAGTGTGTTGTGTGTTTTATTGATACATTTTTTACTTACGGATCAAACTGTTCTGAGTGAGCAATGTAAATACAGCTTTATCTTTGTTTTTTACGTATCTCTGAAACTTGAGACCGGGTAGTATTAATTATGTTTCTTGGAAAGAAATATTAACCCGTAAAGACGGCAAGAGGGCCTACTTATGTGGCGTTCCATCCTTGAACAAATATCACACAATTGTGGGTGGATCTGACGAAATCGGACTAAAAGTGAAATGTTTATATTTTCTTTAAAAAATCAAAATGAAACATTTCTAAGACGATTTTAAGCAAAATGTTTGGACTGAAATGCAGAAAAATGATTAATCTTTAATAGTATAAGCAAATCTCAAATTCCATTGAAAAAATCCCCCCCCCCCCCCCCGAGTTTTTCTCAGGAATTTGGTCTTTCACAGTAAGCCCGATTTCCTCACACCCAGACACAATTTGGGACAAGTTTCCAGGATCTGAATAATATCAATTCGACTGCATTAAATGCACCCAGTTTATTCACTGTAATTTTTATATTTTACATTAAAGAGTCCAGGCTGATCTATAATAAATGTGAGTTTTCAGTCTGCGGATCCAGGTTTTCTTCAGAAACTACACTGAGTAGAGACGTAAAACCAATATTTTTATTCTGATTCAGCATCCTCGAGGGGAAAATTTGTCTATCACTTATCTGGGTAGATGACGAGGATGAAATACATTGTTTACTTTATGCTTGAAACAGAAATCAAGAACAGCGCAATTATTTCAAGATTTCTGGTTCCTTTTGTTGTAATTTTTGCATCCCAAGTATGTTGAAGAGGATTATTGGATAAAAATGCTTAATTGGAGATGGTTTTCCAGGAAAAGAATTTTTTGCGTTGTATGCTTATATTGGTTTTATATAAACAGACAGAAAACGGGTTTCTGAACAATGAAGGAGGATATTTATTATTGTTTTTATGTCGACGTTCCAGTTTTCCGATCTCGCACGCGTCGTGGACGTGGGGTTGAAAGGTTGCCATTGTTTTTAAGTGGCCTTTTCACCTCTTTTCTCATTTAAGAGGTATGGCCTGCTCTGTTGTTCGAGTGTCATATAATCACATTCAGGATGGCGTAGGAAGACGCGGTGTAGTAGGACTAGAGATATTCGTTATGACGTGGTTTTGACGGTGACGCCGATGACATGCAGGGTATTCGATGGGGCTGTGACGTCAGTTGTCGTCACGGTGTGTGGCATGTAGGGCTGAACAGTGTGACTCATATCAATAATATATTGTGTTATTTGGAATAGGATACGGACTGCAGTATCCGTAGGAACTGTAACGGTTTTTGCTTCCTCGCCGAATTTCACGCCAGCCGGAAATTTTGCAAAGTCCAAAACTTTCTACAAAAAAAGTATTAAACGTTTTGTGCATAACCATAACCATCTGTCTATCTATCTATCTATCTATCTATATATCTATCTATCTATCTATCTATCTATCTATCTATCTATCTATCTATCTATCTATCTATCTATCTATCTATCTATCTGTCTATCTATCTGTCTATCTATCTGTCTATCTATCTGTCTATCTATCTATCTATCTATCTATCTATCTATCTATCTATCTATCTATATCTATCTCGTGTATTTTGATAGGCATCAAATAGATTGGTGCGTTGATAGATAGACATAATATAGACAGACAGACAGACAGACAGACAGACAGATAGATAGATAGATAGATAGATAGATAGATAGATAGATAGATAGATAGATAGATAGATAGATAGATAGATAGATAGATAGATAGAAAGATAGATAGATAGGTAGGTAGATATATAGATAGATAGATAGATAGATAGATAGATAGATAGATAGATAGATAGATAGATAGATAGATAGATAGATAGATAGATAGATAGATAGATAGATAGATAGATAGATAGATAGATAGATAGATATTTTAACCCAGTTACCATTTTCTTAGTTACTGTCAGAGAATTATAAAATGCGTCCATGTACCAAGGATGACCTTAAAAGAAATAAAAATAAGTCCTGCCACCCTCGTGACAAACTTGATACAATCTCCACTTACAGAATCCTCCTCTATCGCAGGTGGACGGAAGTGAATCCCTTTAACCCGATTAGATCTACTTTATCAGACACAGTAGAATAATCATTCAGATCAGCATTGTTCATTATGGATCCTGTACGACCTTTATTAGGGTAACTGTCTTAAGACTACTGTTGTCTATAATCATTTTATTTCGCGGAACAAGGATTCTGTTGTGAAAGATTATTCATAAGCATTTCAATAATTTTCAATAATTGATAAGACGAAAATTTTGAAATGCGAATTGAAATGTCTGGCTCGTTTAAACATGCAGAAGTCTAATATTATTTAGGTACTCTTCTGGAGATAGAGGGAGGAGGCAGATGCAGAGGAAATAGAGGATGAGAGAGAGAGGGGGCGGAGAGAAAGAGAGCTAGGGAGGAAGAAATGGGGTGAGAGAGCGAGAGAGAGGGGAGAGAGATCCCGAGCAAGGGGGAGAGAGAGTGTGCGAGAGAGATTGTATCTTCCACAACTATTAAAGGAATCATGAGCAATTGAATAATATACATGTAATGCCCTCTCTGCCAATTAAACTGGTTGGCTGGTGCACGAGACCTCATCGAAACTAACCGTCTTGACGTCACCACCTAATTAGTTGGACGGTCATAATTGGCGTTTGTGCGCCAAGGCTTAAATTTCAACAGGGTCTCGTGTTGCATTTGTATACGAATATTAGGTGACAACACTTCTATCTATCTATCTATCTATCAATCTATCTATCTATCAATCTATCTATCTATCTATCTATCTATCTATCTATCTATCTATCTATCTATCTATCTATCTATCTATCTATCTATCTATCTATCTATCTATCTATCTATCTATCTAGCTATCTATCTATCTATCTATCTATCTATCTCGTGTATTTTGATAGGCATCAAATAGATTGGCGCGTTCTTGTGTGCTTTGTCGGTCCCTGCTTGTTGACTGGTTTAGCTTTATTCTCACATAGATAGAAATAGAGAGAGGTGGATGGATGGATGGATAGATAGATATATAGATAGATAGATAAAGAGAGAGAGAGAGACAGACAGACAGACAGACATACACACACACACAGACAGGCAATCAAGCAGATAGATAGATAGATAGATAGATAGATAGAAAGATAGATAGAAAGATAGATAGATAGATAGATAGAAAGATAGATAGATAGATAGATAGATAGATAGATAGATAGATAGATAGATAGATAGATAGATAGATAGATAGATAGATAGATAGATAGATAGATAGATAGATAGATAGATAGATCTTTTAACCCAGTTACCATTTGCTCAGTTACTGTCTGAGAATAATAAAATGCGTTCATATACCAAAGATGCAGGGCCGTAACTAGCCAAGCGGGGGCCCCCCCGCAAACTTTCTTATCGGGGCCCCCCTTCCGCAGACTAAGCATAGGCCTACCCACCCAACACATGTAGGCTACATGTACTTGCTTATACTGTAGCACCGGAGCTGAGGACGTGTGGCCCAAACAGCCAAATATAGTGGCGTATGGTACGCAGGGAACGTTGGGCGCGTCACGTGGATTTTTTATTCGGAATAATCTAGTGGATAAAACAATATTTACCACCACCACACCATCACCACCACCACTACCACTACCACCACCACCACCACCGCCGCCACTAACAACAACAACAACAACTATCCTCAAACAAAAAACAAGAAAATAAAAGTAAATTAAAATGAACACAACTGCAACTACATAACAAAAGAATCCAAGCATCAATAACCATGCAAGCAACTGAAACTAAAAATAAAAACCAGTAAAATGAACAGAAGCAAAATAAAAAATAAAATAATGCTTACCTTAAACCATCGGTGCTTTCCTTGCTTTCATGGCCGCGAAATCGTTGATTACTTGCTCGTAGTCTAGTTTTCTTACTCTCTCTGCTTCAATGCTGAGCAGTGCCAAACCTTGCAAGCGTTCCTGGCTCATGGATGTTCTCATATAGTTTTTTATAATCTTCAGCTTACTGAATGACCTCTCCGCGGATGCAACAGTCACAGGGATTGTCATGAAGATGCGCAGGAGAACGCAGATGTTGGGAAAGCTAGGAGCAACCTCTTTATAATCTACTAGCAGGCAGGTTGCGAGCTGTCGCACAGAAGACAATCCTGTTAGTTTATCACCCATAGAGGTCTTCATCATAACCAGCTCTGTAGCTAGTGCCTTAGACAGGTCTTCAGGGTACGCTTCAACAAGCCTGTCAACTTCAGTATTGATATCAACTTCTTGTAAAGTGAGAAGCGATGGTGGGTTCACGACTTTGAATAGCGAGGTGATTTTCTTTGTTCCTGTGAAGCGAGACTCCAACTGCAGGATCATAGTATCCAAAATGCCATAGAACACTTTTTCTTTGAAGATTCTCTCCGGGTCGATATCATCATCAAACTTTACTGCTGCCTTTCTCTTCTGTTTGAATGTTGTGGGTATGGACCATCGTCGAACAGTGTCTTCACTCCTCGCCAGAAATGACTCAAATCCTGTCGATGTTGCTTCAGTTTGGACAACACAGCATCCAGCTCACACACAGCTTTTGATAAGTCAAGATCTTTGGCTTGAAGCAGCTTTGATGCTACATTGATGTCGGACAAAACGTCACTGAGCACTGTGAGAATCACAATGAAGTCAAAATTTTCCATCTTGTTCCTCAGTGATATAGCTTCATGAATCGTGTCCTTGTTTGTATTCTGGAGAGCAATCTTGCTGAGAGCTTTTAAAACATCTGGAAATCTTAGTCTCACAGCAGTTAAAGAGGTGACTCTTCCAGACCAGCGTGTAGGGTTTAACGTTTTCAGTGTACTTTCCGACTCAGAAGTGATTTCAGCGAGAATGTCCCACCTGTTGATGCTGTGGCCGAAGAATACGTACAGCTGCTGAATGATATCGAAAAAAATCCTGACTTCTACAATTCCTTTCACTGCGTCGTTGACAACTAAATTCAGGTTAGGCGCTGCACAATGCACGTAAAATGCGTTTGCTTGAGAGTCAATAATCCTCTTTTGAAGACCTTGGCATGACCCGGACATGTTCGCAGCACCGTCATAGCCCTGTCCTCTGCAGTGTTTTAAATTAATTGAATGCTCCTTTAGGAACGACAGTAGTGCTGTTTGTAGGCCCTCCGATGTCTGGTCGTGGATATGATAGAAATTGATAAAAGCTTCATGAACTTAAACACTGTCCTCCACTAATACATATCGAAAAATTAAGCTCAATTGGTCTTTTTTCGAACTGTCCTGGGTGGTGTCCATGATGATGGAATAAAATCTGGCACTTTTCAATTCATTTAAAATGTCTAATCTCACTCTTGATGCTAAAATACCAATAAGTTCATTCTGAATAAGTGGACTTAAATAGTTAGTAGACCCTTTCTTTTTGCTCACTAGGGTATTCATAGAAACATCAAACTTGGCCAACAGTTCCACCTGTGAAAGAAAGTTCCCATTTGAAATAGCACCAAGTCGTTCCTCTCAGGGCGATGTTATTTCTAGCTATTGTCAAAATAATTTCAACAAGTCTTCTCAAAATCTCTCTCCAGAATCTAGTCACATCAGATAAACTTGCATCGATCTTGTGATCGACTGTTTTGTGTTGTTTCCAATGGTTTCCAACTATGCAGGCTTGAATGTGGGCTCCTGATAGTGCATGCTCTTTGACCTTTTTAGACAAACCTTGCCAATCCCGAGTGTCGAACTTTCGGTGGTCGGGGGAAAAAAGCCAACAGAAATGGCAGTAAGCTACATCTTGTATTTGTGAATAGCAAAGCCATGTATTAGAAGAATGTGAGAACTGTATAGAATCTTCACTATAGAAATAAGAAGAAAAGCTTCTATTTTGTGTATTCTTTGGAAATGGCCCTTTCGGGCGACAAAGTCCATGTTGAACGATGAAATGTTTCATATCATCGGTTAGATCATCGGCAAAATGACCCTTGTCAGTTGGGTAGTCCAATGTTAATAGATCTATTTCTGGTACATGTAGTTCTACACTACCTTCTTTCGTGTGACCTGAAAAAAAGGTGAGATAAAGAAAGAAACAGTGACTTATATCACTAGATATAGATATAGATAGATCTAGTTTTCTAATTCATACTTTGTTGTGATATACGTTACATTTACGTTACGATTGGAAAGACAATAACTTTAAAAAATGAAAACACAACAAAACAACAACAATAACAACAACAGCAGCAATAGCAACAACACCGGCACTACTAGATCTCGTGCTCGTAATTTGCTGGGCTGGAAGATCACAGTGTTTTCAGAGAATTCTAAATATAGATCTAGATCTATACCAAAATTATTGCCGTCTCTTTGCTGGCAACTCAATAATTACATGCACTAGAATTTAAGTCAAGAGAAAGCTAGATACATGTATAGATTTAGATCTAGACGTCTAGATATATCTAGAATCTAGATCTAATCTTGATCTAGATCGAGATCTTGGCTACTTACCAGTGGATTTTGATTCCTCTTGTTGCATGCTTGGTCCAGGTTCTAAAGTTGGACTTTGATCTGACACTGGCCTGGGGTTGATACAATCACTGGCATTACCAAGCTCATCCATTTTTGGGGGTTGCTTAAAAAAGGCATCTATTTTCGGAATTTTTTTCATTCCCTCTTCATTTTGTTTCGCTAATTTTTCGCTTTTGAGCACCCGAGGGATATTCCCGTCGGTTCATCTTGATCGTCTTGACCAAAACAAAAAAAGCAAGTTTTTTTGCACTCAAAGGCCGAGAGCCATTTATTACGAGTGCCTTAACCATAATTATAATTTGATCGGAAAACCAGGTTAAGGGGCCCCCGGCAACCATGAGTCAGTTAAGTAAGGGACCTCCGACAACTACGATTTTGTTGAGGGGCCCCCAACAGCTACGATTTTGTTGAGGGGGCCCCGACAGTTATTAACACTCTTGTCTCTAAATTGTCTTTTTCTGCTTTGCTGAAATTGCTGGGGCCCCCAGATAATTCCAGACTCTCTCTCTCTCTCTCTCTCTCTCTCTCTCTCTCTCTCTCTCTCTCTCTCTCTCTCTCTCTCTCTCTCTCTCTCTCTCTCTCTCTCTCTTCTCTTTTTCTTCTTTTTCTTCTTTTTCCCTCTTTTTTTCTTTTTTCTTCTTCCTTTTTTCTCCCTCTTTTTTCTTCCGTCCGGGGGCCCCCTACCCTCGGGGGCCCCCCCGCATTGCGGGGGCTGCGGGGCCCTAGTTACGGCCCTGCAAAGATGACCTTAAAAGAAAATAAAAATAAGTCCTGCCACCCTCGTGACAAACTTGATACAATCTCCACTTACAGAATTCTCCTCTATCGTAGGTGGGCGGAAGTGGAACTCCTTAACCCGATTAGATCTACTTTATCAGACTCAGTAATCTAGTCATTCAGATCAGCATTGTTTATTATGCATCCTGTATGACTTTTATTAGGGTAACTATGTTTTATGACTACTGTTATCTATAATCGTTTTATTTCCCGAAACAAGGATCATGTTGTGAAAGATTATTCATTAGCATTTCAGTAATTGATAAGACGAAAATTTTGAAATGCGAATTGAAATGTGTTGCTTGTTTAAACGGGTAGAATGCTACTATTATTTGGGTATCCTTCTGGAGATAGGGGGGGGGGGAGGGGAGTGAGAGAACAAAGGAATTAGATATGGGAGAGAGGGAGACAGAGGGGGGGGGGAGGGGGAAAGAAAGAGAACTAGGGAGGAAGAGAGGGGGTGAGAGAGCGAGAGAGAGGGGAGAGAGAGTGCCCGAGAGAGATTGTTCCACAACTATTAAAATATTCGTAAGGAGGAATCATAAGCAATTGAATAACATAAATCTATGCCCTCTCCGTGCTAATTAAATTGGTTGGCTGGTGCGCGAGACCTCATTGAAAGTAACCGTCGTGACGTCACCACCCAATTAGTCGGACGATCATAATTGGCGTTTGCGGGCTTAGGCTTACATTCCAACTGTGTGTCATGTTGCATTTGTATACGAATATTGGGTGACAACACTTACTGTGTGCTTTGACGGCCTCTGCTTGTTGTCTAGTTTGGCTTTGCTTTCAGATAGATAGATGGAGAGGGAGAGAGAGAGAGAGAGAGAGAGAGATGGGTGGATGGATGGATGGATAGATAGATAGAAATAGAGACAGAGAGATAGACACAGATAGATAGATAGATAGATAGATAGATAGATAGATAGATAGATAGATAGATAGATAGATAGATAGATAGATAGATAGATAGATAGATAGATAGATAGATAGACAGATAGATAGATAGATAGATAGATAGATAGACATATAGATAGATAGATAGATAGATAGATAGATAGATAGATAGATAGATAGATAGATAGATAGATAGATAGATAGATAGATAGATAGATAGATAGATAGATAGATAGATAGATAGATAGATAGATAGATAGATAGATAGATAGATGGGTGGGTATGGTGAGTGAATGAGACTACAGACAGATGCGGTGTCAGGCAGACAGACAACAGGTAGACTGGCAGACAGGCAGACAAACAGACAGATAGACGGATAGATAGATAGATAGATAGATAGATAGATAGATAGATAGATAGATAGATAGATAGATAGATAGATAGATAGATAGATAGATAGATAGATAGATATTAACCAATATAGCAGTTTCACTGTTACTGTCAAAGAACAGTGCCATGCCCCCGTGTATCAAGCCCCTTACAGAATGCGGACAGATCTTCGAAAATACGTGCATAATTTCTCTCTTTAAGTACAGAACATCTGAACAAGAAATGGCTTTCATGATGAACAAGTTCCACGTAAAAACATCTCGTGATTTTAATTCATTTTCAACATGGCATTCTGAGAATGACGTCAAAGGAGATTGAGAAGCATGGGCGTCATTTTGTTTACGTTATTTATTCTTTTTGAATCTGTGCAGGTTTTTTTCTATTTTCTTGTTTGTTTACGCTGCTCCTTCCAAATACCTCTCAATGTGTGTTCATAAATACAAGTGTTATCCTTTCACTGACCGAACCCACTGCGGCATGTCGTCACTACGCATGTTGAAACCGCTTTCTGGGGAGGTCGTTGTCCTTCATGAATGAATGAAGCGGCGACAGCTGGTCGGTTTTTTTAATCGTACATTCGGATCACGACGGATGTTTGCTTCTTTTTCTAAAACCTTCCTGGATAGAAACGTCTATGAATGACTGCAGTTCTGTGAATGGACAAAGTCGTCAGTTTTCCAGGCGAAAAATAAATTCCAAAAAAAAAAGTAGTAAAAAGTGGACTGTAAGCGATAAACAGGATATTATTACATGTATTCAGGAGTGTGGGTTTTCTACGATATTGGACGGAATTCAAAATTTGTTTAGATCAGAACTCCGAAACTCCGTCTGTGGCTGACACTGGTATCCCCGGATTAAAAGATTTCCATGTTATGGTATAATGTCTAAAACAGTGGTTGTCAATGTGGCTTTGATGTCAAGACTTTGATTTCCAGGGGGACGAAAACGAGGGGAAGGGTGACGAAAGGGGGGGGGGGGGAGTAACGATGAAAGGGGGGGGCGATTAGCGGGCAATTAAAAGGCAGCCACTGACTTGGTCAACAGCACGCGTAGATAAGATTTATCATTAAGGGAAAAAGCCTCCATTTTGTTAATGCATGTGACGAAGGAAAGCCTTCTGTGTAATAATGAATAATCAACAGGCCTATTGTCATGAATTAGGCTTTGAAGAACTTCACAATTCCTGTGTAGTCTGTCTTCTTGTCAAATGTCTATTGGGTTTGAGTATCGATTGGGGGAGAGGGATGGGAAATAAAGGGAAGGGGAATTGGAAGAAATTTGGACTCTAAAGAGGAGATTGCCTGAAAAACGTTGAAAACCACTGGTCTAAACATGTGATAACTGAAAATAGCTTTGGAATTTACTGGATCGGCCCGTGTAAAACGTGTAACGCAAAACAATACGTCAGCACTATGTTGGAATCGTTCAGGCATGCATATGGGCTTTTGAAGTTAAAGGCAGAACAGGACATTATTAAAATAGGAACTCACCCATAATATTTGCTGAGTGCGCTACGGGCTTTTTAAAGTAGTTTAGACAATCTCGTTTATTTTCTGAAGTTTTCGCACTACGGGTCGTATGTACACGCGCGTGAAGACATACGAATGAACTCGATCACTGAACGCAGTCGAGCTTAATATCACACTATTACACACACACACACACACACACACACAATTCTTCTACTGGGTTCGGAGGCCGTTCATTCCGGCGTAATCAACTCACGCTTGAACACGACCAGTAAGCTTGCATGTATTATGCCAAAGCACTCCGCGTGATCCGAGCACTGGGTCAGTGCTACAGTCTGCCGACCAAGACGTCATTTTACTCATCTTATAAACTGGTGTTTTGTTCCAAATGAGACACAGAATACAGAGACGAACCTTTCCTTCTTTCACTGTATTGTCCATAACTTGCGCGCGCATAAACACGGTGAGTACTACTCACAGAGCTCTATGTTACAACTCTTCTTCGTTCGATTATGAAGGGGTGTGGTGCGGATTGTTGCATTGTTGACATGGATGATACGCGCGCAAGTCGACGGGCGGAAAATGACGAATTCATCCGTCTCGGTATCCCGTGTCTCGGGTTCCACTAAACTGCGATTACAAAAAAAAAAAAAAAAACGACCTGCCTTACCGTCCCACTGAACAAATGCCCGGTTGCAAAAGGTCCCGTTGGCTATCAAAGAGAATAGTTATAATTACCTATGTACCCCTTTCGATGATTTCTGGCACCTAATTCCCAAATTCCTAAATTTCGTTGTTGTTGTTGTTGTTGTTTTAATTTGGTGGAGACAGCAAACCTCTTTTTACATCATGCGTAAAGACATGTCTTACCACTAAACACAACAGAAGTACAAAATAATGATGATAATAATATTTATAATAATAATATGATAATAATAATAATATGAATCATACAAACAATAATAATAATATAATGATGAGGAATCATCATCATCATCAAACTTATACATTAGTTATTTCTTTGCACGTTTAATAATTTGTTGTTGTTGTTGTTGTTGTTGTTGTTGTTGTTGTTGTTGATGTCGCTTGTCCTTTCTGTAAAGTTAACCTTTATAGAACTGCACGTTTTTGGTCGGGACAATAGATCAATACATAGACATAGTGTGTATGATGTATCGAGTATCTCTGACTCAGACGGATGACCACTTCAAAACACTTTTAAACGTTCAGCTGAGGAGAGTACAAGTTCCAACGTATCTGCCCACGCCAAAATACCACAGAATTTCCAATAGCCGGAGTTGAACCCAGTGCATTAAAAGTGTCGAACTCCGTAAGTTTGCTTTTGTGGGTGGATATTTCAGGACACAGCAGTGGACGTGCACTTGTGCCAACATCCTTAAAACATGACGTAACCCACTTTGTTTGAGTCTTCATTGTTTGTACCAGATGATCTCATCTTTTCATGAAAAAGGCCAGTGTTGTTTTGACGTGCAGGAAAATCTGAAATTGACTAAGGATGGAATGCCAAGGATGATATCATCTACAGGGACACGTTGGTCTAGAGCAGGGGTCACTAAACTACGGCTGATCCGGCCCGCGACGTCAGTTCACCCGGCCCGCCACGGTACTTGATTTTGTTTGATAAAACCAGGGGTATCTAGAGCTCTAGAGTTTTTCTTCTGCCTTGCAAGCATTGAACAGATTGCTTATGCGGCACGTGCTTGTAAGTCTGTCAGTTATCCGGCCCTCTGTGAAAACAGTTTGGTGACCCCTGGTCTAAAGGCAGGGTGCTCCTCCCTCATGCGGAAGGTACCGGGTTCGATCCCCGGTCGGTGCAAGCATGTTTGAATGTTGTTGTTGTTGTGTGTGTGTGGGTGGGGGGGGGGGAGAGAATTTCTTGTCCCTGATCCTATTGTAGGTGGGATCGAGGACCTAGTCTTCTCGAATAAGGACGAAAAAACTCGGAGGGCCCATGTGCACGTTGTGCTTGGCAGTTAAAAGTCAAGAAGAGCAGGCCGAACAAAGCCGCTGTCCCGGGCAAAATTCTAAAAATAAATAATCCCTACCATAAAAAGAAAAACAGAAAGAAGAACAAGAAAAATAAAAAGAAGACAAGAGAGATGTAAATGCCAAGAGCAGCGAAACCTCCTCAAATAAAGAACTAAACACAGCATTATGAGTCCATGCTATACTAGAAAAAAAAAAGGTTCGGTTCTTTGTGACATTGAAACAGATTTTTTAAAATTTTTTATATACTTCTTTAATCCCATTTGGAAAATTTGCCTTTGTGTCACTGAAGCCCAGTTACAACTGGAGCAGACACGTCGTCGCCACAGTATATGTATATTTGCGACCAAGAATGCTGCAGTTGGTATTGTTTTGCTGTGTTTTCTTACTTCCCTCTTAAGGACAATGCGGCCATATCAGGGGCGAAGATAAGTCCTCATGCAGGTCCCAGAAGGCAGTCTTAACATCATTATGGGCCCCTAGGCAAATTCTTTTGTAATGCCCGGAATTTTCTTCCCCATTTCAAATACTTATGTAAATTTGCATGCATGGGGACCCCCTACACCCTTGGGGCTCCTGGGCAACTGCCTAGTGTGCCCATGGGTTGAGATGGCTCTGGGGCCCCAGCGGAGTGAGAACCCGAAAACATCCAAAGAAATGGATAAATTTGCCATCTCCCAACTAAAACTTGGAATCCCTCTGGAATGTAACCAATTGTGATGTTGCCCAATTGTCGAGGACGATACACTTGAAAAAGGCAAATAATGAAGACGCCCTTCCCAAAAAGTACTTGCATGGGACTTAAGAGGGACCGCTACAACAGTGCTAGACTTATAACTTTGTAAACAAGGCTGTCACAGGGAAACAATGACTTACTGTTTTGTCTAATTTGTTTGTTTGTTTGCATTTTTCTGAAAGAACCATGCTTATTACTCGTTTGTTTTGTTATGTGTTTTTTTTTTTTTTTTGGTCCGCCGGCAGTGTCAGAAAATAGAGTGACCCTCATTATTTATTCTGTTCAAATAGTTTTTATAAAGATCCAAAAGAAATTAATTTACTGCCACTTTCCAGGTTTAATTTTGTTATCTCCACACCCTACCCCCCCCCCCCGCCCCCCCCACCCCTTTTTTTAATGAAACAAAGTTCAAATTATTTTGTGCTCAAAAAATGTTGAAGATAATGAAGACACGATGGACTCACTTGATGGGTATAAATTTGGTTACCACAAAACACTCAGCTCAGCGTGTTTCAATGCTGAACAAAGTGACTGGTCAGTTCAATATAGACTCTCTCTCTCTCTCTCTCTCTCTCTCTCTCTCTCTCTCTGTCTCTCTCTCTCTCTCTCTCTCTCTCTCTCTCCCTCCCTCCTCTCTCTCTGTCTCTCTCTCTCTGTCTCTCTTTCTCTCTCTCCTCCTCCCTCCCTCAGTCTCTCTCTGTCTCTCTCTCTGTCTGTCGCTCTCTGTCTGTCTCTCTCCCTCTCTTTCTCTCTCTCCCCTTCCCTCACTCTCTCTCTCTGGGTCTCTCTCTCTCTCCCTCTCTCTCTCTCTCTCCCTCTCTCAGTGTACATGAACAAAGTGTATCAGCACAATGCAATTGAGAAATAACACACGCGTCATAACCCTGCACCTTATGACATATACATACGTACAGAACACAAAACCATGGGATGGCTTTCTCACGAGCTGTCACGTAACCTCAAAACAAACAATATAAACGAAAAAAGACACTGTCAAAAAGACAAGAAGTAAAAAAAATGTTCATTCAGTTTTTAGAAACATACTTAAAATGGGTCAAGATGTAGGCTCTGACTGAGTGGTTTTTCCCATCTTCGAAGGGGTCTCTTATAAGAGTCTTAAGATGGTTGACCTGTGTAGAAAGAAGACAGTCAGTTCATCTGTAGAGCAACTTCTTACCCCTTTCACCAAGTCTCAACCCCCACACACCCCCGGCTCAACTTTTTCGCTCAACCTCGTCTGAACTTGAACGGCTTGTTAATTTTACCCCAACCGGTTCATCATCTGATAACGATCTCTTGAGCAATATTATGTCTTTATACTTGAGCAAATAGATTTTTTATATGATATACATGGCTCTAAAGCAGAGGTCACCAAACTACGGCCCGCTGGCCGGATCCGGTTGATTTTGTTTGATAAAACCAGGGATATAGACTAAAGCTACGGTAATGGACAATTGCTTACGCGGCCCGCGCTTGTAAGTCTGTCAGTATTCCGGCCCTCTGCGAAAAAAGTTTGGTGACCCCTGCTCTAAAAGGGTCGCAATATAAAATACAAATAAATGAAATGCAAAACATGGAGTTTGGCCGCGGCACAAAACAATGATGTTTGTATGAAAAAGTGCTTTATAATGATACATGACATGACTGGCGAGTGATTGGGCACCGACAATGGGCGACACGGTGGTCTAGAGGCAAGGTGCTCGCCTCTCATGCCAAAGGTACCGGGTTCAAATCCCGGTCGGTGCAGGCATGTTGGAATTTTGGGATTTTTCTCATATTTCCCTGTCCCTGATCCTATGGTTGGTAGGATCGAGCACCTAGTCTTCTCGGATAAGGACAAAAAATTCGGAGGGCCCGTGTGCACGTTGCACACGTTAAAGATACCTTGGCAGTTGGAGATCGTGAAGAGCAGGCCGTACAAGGCCCCTGCCCGGACAAAATTCTAAAAAAACGAATCCCTACCATAACAAGAAAAATAAAACAAGAAAAAGTGAGGTGTAAATGCCAAAGGCAGCGAAACCTCCTAAAATCAAGACCTAAACACACTTGCAAATAATTCACCTAGATAATTTGTCTGCTAAACGCTACAGAGATAAACAAACATCGGGAAAAAACCGAGCGTAACATGAAAGCTATAACAATCTGATGGAGGAGGATTCGCTCTACACCATGCCAGGTCTAACTAAACTGCAAAACAAACCTTATAGTTGTGTTTAAATATCAGCGAGCATACTGTCTTCTATACAAAGCACAATTTACCCAAGTTATTATTAGCGAGAGGTACCCTGAAAGAGCTGAAATGTTCAAAGTCAAATCGTGAACCAATGACATTTTGTGCTCAATCTCTCAGTCATCAGCTTTTTGTGATTAAGGCACCATATAGGATGAAGCATTTCAATTGCATTCGATTTTCTCAACATGGTTTTGTAAGGGAATGTGGCAACGGCATTTTGTACCAAGACTTTCTGCAACCCACTGCATTTTTGTGTGTATGTGTGTGTTCATTTAGTTTGTTCACGACACAATCGTGGTTTCTTTGATTACAGTCGTGACCTACTGTAGATTTCATGTATAATAACAATACCATATCATGATCACAATCCTCAATCAACAAAGAAAGCACGACCCACCAGAGCCCTCTTGCACCATTCCCACATGCAGATACTGCAATAGAACGTGCCTACCCAACATAGGTAGGATTAGCCATGAGCAAAGCTGCAGAAGGAAGAACGTCTGGATCAAGCTACTTAGACCGTCTGTCAAGACGTAAAGAGCCAAACATCATCAACATTATCATCATCAGTATAATTATTGTCACGACTATCATCTCCTTATCTTTTGAAAGCGAAAAAAAAAAAAAACTCGTTTAAGTTGAATTTGATGAATTTGATATCTTAAGAATAAAGAAGGAAAGAGAACTACTGAAAATTGACCAGCCCTTCCGATTATATTATTCCGCCCTGAAGACGTCCCTGTCCCGTCCAAGTGTGGTTCATGAGCCCAATTCTGGAAGTGAGTCCACCCAAAAGACAATAAGAGCATCAGAACGATTTTACGGTAGAGGCAAATTCCTATGTTTTCATAATTATGTTATCCGGACGTCTTCGGCACGATCTCCTCCCTTACCTTTAACTCCTCATTCACCAAAGACGGAAAGTTGTCATTTTCATATTTGCTTAGTTGCTTATAGATGTATGGGTAGTGCAGTTTTTACAAGAGGTCAGTAGGATTCTAAAATAGTAAAACATGTTATTAACTTTCTATCAATGATATTCTCTTTTCTATCATTTTATCAGCGAGATTACCAAAGATTACCCTACATTTAAAATTACCACGGCATACAGGCCTACAGGGTGAACGCGATCTTAGTTCTTGTCTGGTCCAACTCCACTTTTTGCACAGCTGAGAAATTTGACGTGAAACGTCTACACCTTTAGTATTACGATGAGGAGTTAGAATAAGTCAGGACTGTGAAACAGCTCGATGGTGCCACAACGCATTTTAAACAAGTCTTAAAGTGTGCATTTGTTATTTCTCTTCTAGGTACTTAAAGATCTCGAGCTTTTCATAAAATGGAGATAGAACAAACAAGAACTGAGGTGGCATTAAGCTGAAACAAAACGTCTTTGTCAAAGCATGTCAGTCTCTTATATCATGGGCACTCATAATACTCATATCATTTTGTTGAAGACTGCCACTTCGGTGATGAAGAACTGCCACTGTTTCGTTTTATACTTGAACGGATGACAGTTCGTGGGTAAGAATGGCGTTGTACTTGAAACTGTCCTTGATATAGTCCTTGGTACGAGAACTCGTTAGGTCGGGGCGTCTTTTGGTTCTGTGGCCTTTTGCAAGTCCTCGGCCTCTGAAGAGAGTGAAACAGCCCATCCGAACGACCTTACCGAGGTTGAGCCTTCATTGAAGCTATGGTCTTCTTGTCTTACTATTATGCCTTATAACATCTTGCCATTAATCTTATTGTTTTTACAAGGGACGCTCAATGTTGATGTTGTTTCTTTGTTTAAATATTGGCACCTATATATTTGATTAAATCTCCTACTCCTCCTCCTCCTCCCCCCCCTCTCTCTCTCTCTCTCTCTCTCTCTCTCTATCTATCTTTCTTTCTCTCTCTCTCTCTCCCTCTCTCTCTCTCTCTCTCTCTCTCTCTCTCTCTCTCTCTTTCTCAGCCTGCATAGGTCTAACTTGTTCACTTTTAGATCCAAATCTATCAAGTGAAAAACATGACAATGGCAGTGACGAAAGGATAACATGTAAGCAGTTTACGATTTACTTTTAATTCGTTTTTTTTTTTTTTTTATTAATAGAAAGAAATACCACGTCCTTTCATAACATTACGGATTAGATTCAATGATCTCAGTTTTGGCTGATACCATGCGATAAATTATTCATTAGTCATTTTTTAAAAGGAAGTGTATATCCGTACAACATGCTTTGCTGTGTTCTGTTTCTTGACGACAATAAACAAAGGCGTAAAACTTGTGAGTTGTGACATCCCTTTGTATCTTAGCGTCTTTGATGATGAAGTGCTGCCCCCGTTTCTCGCTTACTTGTCAAGTTCAAAATTTGTATCTCTACAGCTGATAATGAATTCACGAAAGTGTTTTGGCGTTTACGCAGTGTTTATTGCGGAAACGGGGCGTCACAACCGGCTCGTGTGTGTATTCTGTGCGTGAGTACTTTATTCTTTAAGCTTTTGGTGAGGGGTAAGTGGTTCAGCGTGCGATACTTCTGCAGTAAAATAAAACGTGTATAAATACTTCCACACGCAGACATTACATTTACAGACATGAGAGCTTTACCTTTACAGCAACCACGAACTCGCATAGAACTCTAGTGCTCGTGTTTTCCTAATAAAAGAATCTTCAATAAGTCAACTACCTACTCATGGTTTATGAAAGGTAGGATTTGATAACGTACACTTACGCTAATTCTATCGTGCTGTAATAGAAACCTTGTTTAAGCTTTTTTTTTTACATCGTACTGTATCAAAATACAAATTGACTAGTTGTGTTATTCTTTTCTTTCAAAAAAAAAAAAATGCTCATCATACTTTATTATTATGAAATTGGCCAGTACAAAAATGCAGCTGTCTGTATTTCTGTTCGACATCCTTCATTTGTGTAATTATCAGAGTTTAAATAATTATGTTTTATGTTATTATTCGTTTTTGAATAAAACACTTGAAGGGGAACAATAAGCTGATAAGGTCTATAGATGTGGCCGTTTTTTTTAGCACTGTCAAATTATATCTTCATAATAATATGAGTAAATAGTCCTATTCATGACATAAAGGTCGGATTAACTTAAATATGCGTCCGATACTCTGCGGCTTAAGGAGGTTGAAGGGTACACGCATGGTCCACGTATTTTGTTCTGGTTAACACCGGTAAGGGCGACATAATTAGAGGTTTGGAATTTAGGATCTCCCTTTCATAACATTAAAACACGGCACAGGCCACATGCTAGTTGAATCCGGTCCAAATAGGACTGTCTCTCTCCGGAAAGATCCGCCAACTGATTTTGTTCGGGACGCGCTCAAGCCCATCGGTGTAAAAGGTCATCTTTCGGATAACTCCATAGGGGTATCATTATAGAGCTATGCCCATAGATCTTAACATCCGCCAATGGCAATTACTGACGGAAACTATCAACGTCCTGTTAGGAAAGGCAAGGGAGCTTGAGATGTTGTGTTAAACAGGCCTAAAGTGAACTACAGATCAGAATATAAATGCTGGCTACATTCCATGGTTATTCAGACTTCCTGACGTGGTACATTGGGCATGGGCATGGCTCTCGCAGGTGTGATTCAGCACTATTTACATAATATTATTACAGAGGTTGGGCTTGTTTTCCAACTTCAAAAGTTTCCGAACCAGGGTAACATTAACGTGCGTGAGAAAAATGCTGTTCGCCTTTGTTCGAATCGCTTAAACATTCTCAGTCAAGCATGACCTTTTTTTTAAAAAAACCACATTGCGATAGATTCTTTTGGCTCATGAACTACGTGTCATAATCACAAGCTGCTTAGAGTTGCAAACATTTCGGTAGTGCGAAAGTGATCCGAATCTACTATCATATTATGATTATTCTAAATTTGGATCTGTGTAGGCCTATATCTCGTTCAGTAGCCGTCATTCCTGGCATACCAAAGGGCCATCATTTTTATTTTTTTTTTAGCTACAGCCTTGGCATCAGAATGCTATATAAGGGCACTCTGTTCAAAACGTGTCTCAGCGAAACGAAATAAACATCTGAATCATTTGCATGTACGTGGCCATGATGTGTTGAGAGTTTAAGCTATATTTTTTTACCCACCCTTCCACCACATCTGAAAAACAATTTTACACACAGGGCTTAAATTTGACTACGTGTTGATCAATGGCTTAGATGAGAAATGCGTATTTTACCACACTCTGTGTGCAACGCTTTAAGGAAAGTTCATACGTCGAGGTCTCTCTCCGTTTTTGCAGAACTTAACTCTGGCAAAGCAATTCGAGACTCAACGAACGCCTCATAAAAAGTAAGACCCTCAAAATAGGACGTCAATTGTGCTGAGCAGTCACTCGTAGCGAGGATCAGCTAGCGACAAGTGGAGGACCGCAAGTCAGTGCTTTCATTCAACATGGTAGGTAAATTGTTTCATTGTATCGCAATCGGAATGTGCAGAAAGTTGTCTATTTTTATGTTTCTAAGTCACGACTCTTGACTGCAGTTTTATTTTCACTGCAGTTTCAACACTTGTATTAGTAACTTGCCCGTAACTCTCATAATGCTGCCATTGCGGGAAAAGACCGTTGTGCTCCAAAAATATAAAATTTTACAGATGGCTCAAATAGCATTGCCCCCTGCTGTGTTCATAATTTAATTTCTATTCTACGACAACCGAAAAACACTATTAGTAGTACGAAATTAATACCTACATAGAAAGATTGAACATATTATTTCATTCTATATTAATGATGCTATGAGGTGAATATGACCTACATTGGCTCATTTTTGTTTTCGTAATACAGCAGAATATGTGGAGAATACATACGTACATAAATTCGTCTGTGTGTTTTGTGATGCGTTGAGGAACACTAGCTGTTTGTATGGTGTGCCAGCTTGGATAACAAGTGTTTGGGACCTGGGTCTAATTCGCTGTTGTTGTTAATTGTGTTGTGCGCATGTTTGTGTGGATATGAGATATTGTTGTTTTTGTTTGTTGTTGATCTCTATGTTCCTGTAATTTAAGTTCAATAATAATAATCCGATTATTCCTCTTAAGGCCAGAATGACTCATAATGATAATGTTGAAAATGAAAGTAATAATGATGAAGTAGTACAGCTATTGTGTAATATTGTTGTACCTTAACGGGCAATTAATGTGCCATATAAGTATTTGCAACGGAGATAGATACCTAGACAGACCGACAGACTACAGACTGATACGGTGACAGGCAGACAGACAAGAGGTAGACTGGCAGACAGGCGGATGGATAGATAGATATAGATAGATAGATAGATAGATAGATAGATAGATAGATAGATAGATAGATAGATAGATAGATAGATAGATAGATAGATAGATAGATAGATAGATAGATAGATAGATAGATAGATAGATAGATAGATAGATAGATAGATAGATAGATAGATAGATAGATAGATAGATAGATAGATAGATAGATAGATAGATAGATAGATAGATAGATAGATAGATAGATAGATAGATAGATAGATAGATAGATAGATAGATAGATAGATAGATAGATAGATAGATAGATAGATAGATAGATAGATAAATAGATAGATAGATAGATAGATAGATAGATAGATAGATGGATAGATAGATAGACAGATAGATGGGTATGGTGAGTGAATGAGTGAGTTGGGGGGGGGGGGGGAGACACGGTAAATTCTAATTATTAAATTACATTTATACACATCGTTTTATGCAAATGGGTAAACTGTTTGATTGATTTTTATGTTGTGTTTGTGGGAAAACAAGCTGTTGTTCCCCATACATCCATCAGGCCCACCTACACCAAACACACATAGCGATAATCTGATCCTATACACATTCACAACATTTCGACCATTTTATATGTGAAACATGAAAGATGATGCCATTGTTATTCGTCCAAAAAATCGCATAACTGACCAGGGGCGTTTCTACAGAAAATATCGCCTATGGCAACCACAGAAATTGCGCCCCCTGTCCATAACTGACGGCCAGCTTTGAGATAATTTTATCTTAATATCAGCTCAAAAATGCAATGCCAGCTTGTTAATCATTTCATTGACAAAAAATTATGTTACGACATGAAAGCTATAATCGCACCGTCCTCATATCTGTAGAAAATTCGTTTTTCGCGATCCCAAGTCGGCTTGTCTGACTTGAACTGAAAATGGCCTAGTAGCACCCCCCTTCAAATGGCTCCAGCGATACCTGCCATAACGTCGCTTTACGATAATGGCATGTCAGAATTATGCCAAAAGGCAACTGATGATTCATTGCATTCCTGGGCAGTTGGGCTTTCAGACAATACTGTAGAAAAAGAAATGCACTAATGGGAAAATGTATAATCCGATAGAATCATAATGGCATAAGTCACCAAATAACAGGAAAAGAAACTACCTTTTCTTAATGTCTGAAAACTGTCAAACATAACTTATGCCTTTAGCATGGGGCAGTAATGATATCTGTCATACCTAATACACAGGATACCGAGACGGCTCAATTCGTCATTTTCCGTCCGTCGATTTCCGCGCGTATCATCCGCGTGAACAGTGCAACACTTCACACCACACCCCTTCCTAACTGAACAAAGAAGAGTAGTACCATAGAGCTCTGTGAGTAGTACTCACCGTGTTTATACGCGCGCAAGCTGTGGATTATATATAGTGAAAGAAGGAATGGTTCGCCTCGGTATTGTCTCGCATACCCAAGATACGCCAGTGCAATTGGTAAATTTGCATAGCAGAAGTAAAAACACAATGAACCGGTCGTGGCCGTCGTGGATTACATTATTAGGCTTAATGTAAAACCCTTGATTTAAGTCCTTTGGTAAATATGTTATCTATGTAAATTGCTTTTAAAGTTATTCAGTATGCTCGTAATCGTTATTTGATACCCTCTGCTTGTTATTGCACATTTATTTATTTGCGTAAAGCAGATTTTTTTTAAAGAAAAGAAAACAATTAACAAACGTTGGGGCCTTCGTGTCTTTCTTTTTCCGAGCATAAACATGGCATGTTAGATCTAAAATTTACTTCGAAAACAAACAAAACGAATTTCCCATATGGGATAATAAAGTGATTCTTATCTTATCTTATTTATTTTCTCAATTCATTTTGTTTTTGCTGTTTTATTGTTTAATTTCTGCCTTATGTATCTCTATCTGCCTGCATTATGTGTGTGCGTATGTATGTCTAGTAAAAGACTGTACTTGAGAGAGAGAGAAGGTGAATTGCAGATGGAGGGAACAAGACTTTGTGTAAAGCGCCTTGGGCAATGTTTGGATTGGGCGCTAAATAAAATGATGATCTTCGTTATTATTATTATTATTATACACTTTATGTCTCATTCCTGTTGTGTTATATGATTATATTTTTTTTTCACGGATGTAAAATAGATCAACAGTATCTTTTTTATTTTTGTTTTTACAACGCACAATTGCCATCTGCTTCACCCACGTTGACAGTAATTTCCGATTCATTTTTCGTTCCTCTTCCTTTCTAGTTAATGTTGGTGGTAATGTTCATGCTGAACACATGCCACACATGAAAATGCATTGTCTGCATTAAGAGAGTTAGACAGGAAGCAGACAAAGTGATGTGATAGAGCCATTGTAGCTAATGTACTGATAGACGAACAGCTGCTATTTATATTAGGCAGATAAATAGACTGACAGACGAACAGATAAGATAGATAGATAGATAGATAGATAGATAGATAGATAGATAGATAGATAGATAGATAGATAGATAGATAGATAGATAGATAGATAGATAGATAGATAGATAGATAGATAGATCGATCGATCTATAGATAGACAGACAGACAGACAGACAGACAGACAGACAGACAGACAGACAGACAGACAGACAGACAGACAGACAGATAGATAGATAGATAGATAGATAGATAGATAGATAGATAGATAGATAGATAGATAGATAGATAGATAGATAGATAGATAGACAGATAGATAGATAGATAGACAACCAGACAGACAGGCAGGCAGGCAGATAGATATATAAATAGATAGATAGATAGATAGATAGATAGATAGATAGATAGATAGATAGATAGATAGATAGATAGATAGATAGATAGATAGATAGATAGATAGATAGATAGATAGGTAGGTAGGTAGGTAGGTAGGTAGGTAGGTAGGTAGGTAGGTAGGTAGGTAGGTAGGTAGGTAGGTAGGTAGGTAGGTAGGTAGGTAGGTAGGTAGGTAGGTAGGTAGGTAGGTAGGTAGGTAGGTAGGTAGGTAGATAGATAGATAGATAGATAGATAGATAGATAGATAGATAGATAGATAGATAGATAGATAGATAGATAGATAGATAGATAGATAGATAGATAGATAGATAGATAGATAGATAGATAGATAGATAGATAGGTCTCACCAAGTCTAGATACGAAGCTCTTCATTCACTATAACTCTATCCACACTATTTTGTTCGGCCTCTCACGGACCAAATTCACTTGAGACGTGTCTCACAAATGCAGTGTTTTTTACTCAAATGTAATGAATGCGAATTTTTTTTTAAAAAAAGGTTTTTGTGGTTGAGAAACACATTCCGAAGCAGCTTAACCTGTGCCCCACTCTTTAGCTGAGACATTTTAAGCCAGGTCGTATCGTATTCCCAAGACATTTCGGGGTATACACTGGGTTAGTTTGAACAGAAAGAGTGTGCTCTTAACATTAAATGATTAAATAGAAAATAGGAGGACAAGAAGAAAAAAGTTGGTCTCTGATGGTATTTCTGGTTACACCCACCCCAAGAAATAATTATTGTGAAATCTTATCTTAACCCTCAAATGCCCAGACAAAGATTCACTCAGCTAACACAACAAGTCTGAATCTTGCAAAAGCAACTTAAAGTGATCAAAAGAATGCAGAAATGTAAATATTTATTACAGAAAATCTTCTACTTTGTTGATAAATTTAACCCTTTGAGTGCGTAGAGCCACCATCATGAATCAAGTAGACCGTAATGAAAAACATTCTAAATATCAGATTTTTACATCCATCGATTGCCAAACATCACAGGTGCAGTGTGGGAGTTTCAATTCTTTGCAACAATTCTAATACACCTATTGTGTTTTAGTCAGCACCCAGAGGGTTAAGAAATGTTTCAATTATGGAACATTGCTCTCTGGTGGCGTGTTTCAGATACGAAATGTTGCTTAGTAGAGGGTTAATGTCCAAGTTATTTCCTGTATTTTAAGCGAAGGGGAAAAAATCCCTGAACAAACTAGATCCAGAGATATGTATAATTATACCCTCTATGCTAGATCTGACAAACTGTGGCAGAGACATATTTAAGGGCATACGAACCTATTCATTTTTGCCATGTATTTTGAAAGGCCTCCGCCTCAATTCCTGTTGACCTCAGTAAAAAAACAATTTACATCAAGGGCCCGCCCATCACTCAAGCACATAAGTAGTATGAGCTAAGCAGACTTTGAAGCATGGAACAGGGGGGAAAAAGTTTAATTTAAATGTTAATGATTCAGCCTGCATTGCGTTGTATCAGATGACGCATATATAAGCGAAGACGTGCAACAGCCGAGTTCGATCGGTTGGCTGGTTGGATAGTAACGTGCTTTTTGAAAGAAAACCATAGAAGATTAAATTAAGTGGTCATGATCGCTGTAAGTTGACTGACTGACTGACTGACTGATCGACTAATTGATTGATTCATTGATTCATTGATTGGTTGTTTAGTTGACTGGTTGGTAGATTCGTTCGTTAGTTCGTTCATTCATTCATTTATCCATTCATTCATTCATTCACGAAATATTTAAACATTGATTTGTATTTTTCCCTGCCAGGACGTGCACCAACAGACCAGTGGAAACGATTATATCGTTCCATCGTTTATCAACTCTACCACCATTTTGTGTTCTACAATAACCGTTCTGGCAAGTCTGGTCTGGCTATTTAAAGGCTCCACAAGGCGCTTGCCACCAGGGCCTCCTTTGCTTGTGCCAGGTAAGAAAAAAAAAGATAAAACTAAAAAACACAAACACATTAAACGTATTTTCAAAGAAACAAAAACGTGAGCCATTGAAATGCTGGAAAGACAAAAGTAGGAATTTGTTTTTTTCGAAACAAAATAAAGTAAAATAAAAAAGAAACCGTTTTGTCCCTGGGTGTTCGGAGATATTTTGCCACCGCTCCCAAAGACAGCAGTAACTCAGACATTTGAAAAATCAGTTTGCCTGTTTTATATTCAACTATATTTAAAGACGCATCGAATGATCTTGTTTGAACGCCTAAGAATAAAAATAATCAAATAGCAAACTTTCAAAAATCCATCGTTGACCAGGTGTGCTAAACTAAACGTGTTTTTTTTTTAAGTAGCCAAAACGGATTAGTACAATGAGGTTTAGATTAGATTTTAGATTACTACATTTTAGGGAACGTTCACGATTTATTTATTTATTTATTTTGTAAAATACATTTTTTTCTTGTTTGGTTCTTTTATACCAGGTATTGGACATATCTTCCTGCTGGCAAAGGATCCACTGAAGAAACTCCGTGCGCTCCATCAGAAATATGGTGATATCTTCAGAATGTACTTGGGCACTCGACTTGTCATTTTCATCAATGGGTATGACGTCATTAATGAGGTCTTGCAGAACAGAGGCCCTGAATTTGCACATCGCCCTCCAATGTTTCTTGCTGAAAAATTGGCGCAATTTAAAGGTTAGTGAGTAGATCTAGTTGTTATTGAATTCTACATCTAAAAATTAACGATGCTTGCTTCACTCTCGGCCATTCCAGGGATGGAACTGAAGATTAATCAACTCGTGTCCACTGCAACAACAATCTCTATTAATGAAAGAAAAACTGCAATATTGCAAAACGCAAAGAGAGAAAGACACAGAAGATCGTTTTTGCCCTCCATAATTCGCCTCAGCAAGATACTTTAGCAAGATGTATGCCATGTTTCACTAAGGTTCTTTACCACGTCACTTCATGTATGCCTCTTATTGAGTTTATTGAGCTATGATATAATTATCTGATCTTATCTTATCTCCTCATTTTTTATCTTATCCTATCTTATCTTATCTTATCTCATCTTATCTTATCTCATCTCATCTTAACTTATCTCATCTTATCGTATTTTGTCTTATCTTTCTTATCTTATCTTATCTTATCTTATCTTATCTTATCTTATCTTATCTACTAGTAGTATAGAGACTTCATTAACTCATCACGATATTTAACTTTAATGACCACAGGTATACTGAACACCTCGGGCTCAGTTTGGATGGAACACAGGACCAGCATCATGAGAACTATGCGTGCGCTGGCATCAAAAGGTGGTCAACTGGACCATACTCTAGAAACAGAGGTCAACAGACTGTCCACTACCCTTAAAACCTTGGCCCGAGACGGTGGAACGACCAGCCTTGATTTGAAACCACTAATGACAAAGTCTACTTGCTCTATAGCCTTCACGAACGTGTATGGACGAACTCTAAGCTATGACTCTAAAGAGCTCACTATCTACACGGAAATATTGGACGAGTTGTTCAGGTGAGTTGACAAAACTTTTCAAATGAAAATTAAACAGGTTAACTCAAACCCAGGATTAACTCACATTTGAGTCATTTCGAGAAAAAGCCAAAAAAAAAACTTTGGACTTTGTTGTTGCATTGGTGTGGCTCTCTTTCAAATCAAACTTTCTCAGCGCTGGTTAAAGTGTGAAGGACGATACTACCGTAAGTAAATAGCCATTTTAATCTAGTTTCCACTGATATGCGCAGTTCTATTTTAGCAAAATGTGACTTAACCTCGTTCTTGAACTGACCTCTTCACTAAATGTTAGGTAGAAAACAATAATATCCAGACAAGAATTAGACAGAATAATATCTCTCTAAACTTATGAGTTGTTGTTGAGTTTTTTTCCTTAAAATTCCGTCTTTAACACAGTCTTGGCTTGCCCTTGTGTTACATACTTGGTCACTTTCTGTAGCCACAATTCAGCGAGGCTCAGTTTTGTTTTTTGTTTTTTTGTGTGTTTTTTAAAAATATTTTGCTTTATCATTACATTACCAAGTTAATCCAGACCAATTATTTTATATTCAGTCTTGTCTCCAGACGAGGGGGGGAGGGGCCGGCTTTCAAAGCTCTGATTACCGCTCGAGATTCCTCTCTCCTTCTTTCCGTCTCTCTTTCAGTCTGTGTGTCTGCCTGTCTGTGTGCCCGTCTATCTGTCTGTCTGTCTCTCTCTCTCTCTCTTTCTTTCTCTTTCTCTCTCTCTCTCTCTCTCTCTCTCTCTCTCTTTCTTTCTCTCTCTCTCACTCTCTCTCTCTCTCTCTCTCTCTCTCTCTCTTTGTGTTCTAGATCATTACAGTTTTGCACATTGACAGGCTCAAAACAGAAACATCAACAGTGAGAACTCTTTACCTTCCACAGAAACTTTGGACTTCTAGCAATGGTCAACTTCATCCCATTTGTGCATCACTTACCTGGAGATCCAGTTTGTTACCGCAGGACAATACAGTTGGTGGATTACTTAGAAACAGAGGTTGTGAAACCGGAGATCCAACGTCTAATTGAGGTAAAAGACAGAAACTGTCAGAATGGTGAAATTAATAGATTAAAATTTATCCATATCATCCCCCCACCAGCAGCAACAAAATATATTATTCATTATTAAATATATATTATTATTAATAAATATTCAAATATTATTTGAGTTGTGAGTTGTGTATTGCGCCTAACAGGCTGCGTTGCAATTTGCTCTGAGATAGAGAGAGGTGTAGAGAGAGTGTGTGCGAGACAGGGAGAGAGAAAGAAGCAGTGTAGTGTGTTGAGCGGTTCGCAGGCGCTCCATTCTGCTCTGTGGTTGACATGTTGCTTCTGTAAAGCGCATAGAACATTTTAATGGATATGCGCTATATAAATGCCATCCACTATTACTATTATTATTATAGTAGTAGCGGAGATGGCTTGCGAGATAGGGAGACACTTAGATTTATTATCAGATAAAAAAATTTTGAAAAGAACACAGAAAAGCTGTGGCATCGCAATTGGGCTTGGTACAGAGTTAAAATGTGGCAAAAAATATATTTTACTTTGGATGAATGGATGGATGGGTGGATGAATGGATGGATGGATGGATGTATGGATGGATGGGTGGATAAATGGATGGACAGACGGACGGATGGATGGATGGATTTGACGTTCGAACGGTCGGATTGACGGACGGATGGATGGATGGATTTGATGTTCGAACGGTCGGATGGACGGACGGATGGATGGATTAGTTGATGGATAAATGGTTGGTTGGCTGTCTGACAGGCTCAGTGGGTGGATAATGGATAATAAATAACAAAACACCCAAAAATACATTTTTAAAAAATATATATCATATAATTTATTATAATTCTATCTGTCACAATTAGTTGGGATTAAAGAGTTAAACAAATACAAATACAAACAAATACAATTAGTTGTCTAATTGATTGACTTGTACTACTTCATTAACGAATAGTAGTAGAGAGGCCTTATTAACGGATCACGATATTTTACTTATTAAAGTTCTTTTAAAACCTGGGGAATACTCATGCTCATAGATAAGTATTTAAATACATCTTTAGGGATTCTGTGGCCTCCATAAAGTCTGTAAGTGTAAGTGTAAGTGCTATACATTCTATTCTAGGTAATTAAGTGAATAATATATCTTTACCGTATTATTCCAAACAGGAATATCACGATAGCGGTTTAGACGCAAACGGCAACATTCGGAAATCTTTCTCTGGTACATCAACTGTCAGTTTTGCTGGACGCTACCTGGAAGATTTGTACTCAAAACGAGAAAACAACATCAGCACTGAAATGAGTGGTGAGTAATTTTAGTTTAAGCAATGATATTAAGGCTAGGTGCACACATGTTTCTGTTGCGTGGCAGCAGCGTTTCAGTAGCGTCGCAGTCACGTCGCATTTTTTAAATCTAGGTGAATGAATGGAGATGAACACACAGCCGAGACACGAGCATAATAAAATTATCATCGCAAAGTCAATAGGAACAGGAAACTAGGACACGATTGCATCACGACGTCGCATCTGCCCAGCCAGCATCCTTAAGTTAAAATGGCGTAGATTTGCAGAGAATTTCCAAAAAGGGTTGGTAGGATAGCCATAGGGGCGGGTTAGTGACATCATACCGATGCTGAATCTACGTAAGAAGGATGTCAATACCATGAGCAGATTTGACGCCAGTCCTGCATCTCGGCTTTCCATAGGGTTGGCTGGCTGGATGTGCGACGTTTACCCAATTGAGAACATCCTGTGAACGTGGAGTTTTCATCTGCAGCATGGCACATCTTGAATAAGGAAGTGGAGCCAAGCGTAGCTGTCAGAATGACGATTTACTCTCACATACACATGTGTTAATTAGAATGTGTTGACTGTCGTCATCCTTATGCGTTTGGAACGGAAGTTTTTATATTATCCTCTTTTTGTGACAAGAGGCTCAATTCATTTTTTTTTTTCAATTTTTTTAAAAACAATGACTATGTTGAATATTTACTGAGATATTCTACAGAACTCGGTTTTACATTCTGACTCAATTAATCCTTTCCCAGAGGAACAACTGATCAAAGCTGCAGGAGACATGATTGCCGGTGGATACGAATCTACATCCACTACACTCTTATGGCTTGTGCTCTACTTCATCCACCACCCAGAGGTACAAGAATGTTGTCGCAAGGAAGCGCAGCAAGCCCTGCATTCTTGTGGGGGTCGCTTGACTGAAGTTAATAGGCATGACCTGGTCTATACGCAGGCAACTATCATGGAGGTTCAAAGGCTGGCTAATGTTGGTAAGACTTGGATGGGTGGATGGATGGGGGGAGGGAGGGAGGGATGGAAGAAGGGATGGACGGAGGGAGGGAGGGAGGGATGGATGGATGGATGAATGGATGGATGGATGAATGGATGGACGGACGGTGGGAGGGAGGGATGGGTGAGTGGGTGGAAGAGTTAATGGTTGGAAGACTGTCTGTCTAGTGGTTAGATGGATGGGTGGACTCTCAAACTAAGACAGCTTGAAGGAAAAGAAGCCTTTACATACACATACACACACAAAAAAGATTAGTGAAAACAGAGACAGACAGACCGACAGGCAAGCAGGCGGTCAGACAGACAGACGACAGTCAGACAGACAGGCAGGCAGACAGATAGACAGACAAACAGACAGACAGAGAGGACAGACAAACAGATAGACTGACGAGGCAAAACATGGACAGACAAATAAAGAACATACAACAAAGGATTAGAAAAGTAAACGAAAAAGAAAACCCTACAGACAAAACAACAGTCCATTTTCCCACCTTTACAGCTCCACTACCGCCGGCCCACTGCTGCAGCAAGGACACTACCATCCAGGGCTATACCATCCCCAAAGATGCCATGATCCTGACCAACATGGACTCACTGATGATGGGAAAGGAAGTCGGAGACGACCGGTACACGTTTCGACCAGAGAGATTTATCAGTGACAATGGGGAACTTAAGTATCAGAAATGGTTCATGCCGTACTCTACAGGTAATTTAGGTTTATATTTCCAGGGCCACATGATAAATTATCGTAACTCGACTTTTTTCTTTTTTTCAAACACTGAGATTATTTGGTATGCTTATAGCGCTTGACAACCCGCAGATTGTGTTAAAAGTTAGGACTTAAATCCTGAAAACTTAGGGTTAAATAACATACTTAAAACAACGTAACTATTAATTACTTTTACTCCCTACGGTGGCGAAACATTACATGACGGCAGCTTTTCTAAGGTCGAAAACCTGTGTATTTATAATTACAATGTATGTGTATTGAACGCTCTCGAGACTAAAAGTAGAAAAAAAAAAAAAAAAAGAAACGAAATTAAGGAGGCTTGTATTATCTTCAAATATTTTCTTGGTAATCTCTAATCTTGTTGTTGTTAATGATACCTCGACGATAGACATTATCTTCATTTCGATTTATATTTCTGAAGGTTCATCGCTTGTTACATAAATAGTAATGAAATCTTGTTCCTCCATTCACAGGGACCAGAATGTGTCTCGGAGCTAGCATCGCCAAGAAAGAACTGCTGACGTTTACTGTTGGTCTTGTGTCCAGGTTCAGATTTCAAGCGCCGGTGGTCGAGGGTAAAGCGACAATGCCCAGTTTGGAAGGGGACTTAGGTCTTACACACATTCCCAAACCTTACACAGTGCGCGTGGAGTCGGTGCAGTAGGACGATACTGAGAGAGAAACCACAGGGGATAATGAAGATAAAAATGTTCTAAGGATAATACTTTTCAATATGTAGATTTTGCAAGCGCTGTTGTTAGAGCCTGAAATATTCTACTTCGTAAGCTATAAACTGAATAATGAACATAACACGTTGTTTTCTCTGCTGGGCTATGTAATTAGGCTAAAGTCACTTAAGAACAGTCATTTTTGCAAGAAAAAGTTTCACTTCCCATTTTCGCAATACTAAAAATAAAGGTCTTTGAGATGACAATACAGTTATCTGTGGGACAGTTGACCGCTGCCCAATGCAATGCCCTGCTGTGTGCAGAGCTGTCTAGACCCTTCCGGAGTCTTTAATGAAGAGATGTGAATCTGGTTTTCCACTGCCATTTTGTATGCGCAGTCACTGATCAGAGACGGTTGTCGAGAAATTGCCAACCCACCTCTTCAGTTTATCGCATCCTGACCATGAAATTTTGCTGAATGTCAAATTATGCTGGTATTCGAATAATTCAATTAGTTACAATTTATTATTTCAGTTTACCTGAAAATAAAAATATATAATATAGTATGAACAATGTTTATTTTCCCTCAAAAGTGGGCTACTTACATGTAATTATAAAAAAAAATTCGACTCCGACAACAATTCCAAATCAGCCCAGAAAATCTGCAGAAGTGACAGACATGGTCTTCCATAACACAGTGCTATGACCACTGTCGTCTGTTGTTATTCTTATGTAATACAGGGCACTGGCTTTTACATGTATGCCATTATCTTTTTTTTTTTTTTTTTACCCAATAGATCTCTTGCAAAGATTTGTGATCAATAAAATGCACACTTTGTTGTATAATCAGCATGACTGTTATATAAATGTACAGGAATGGTGATATCAAATTCTGTGATTGTATGAGTGTATCTGTATACATGAAAGCGTGTGTCTAAAAAATGAATTTTGCTTTCAGAAATTATTGTGATCATTTTGTGTGCGGCTGACTGAGTGGGAAGAAACTCTAAGAATATATTTGCAAAGTTGGACAAATGGGCTGTGACTGTGAATACTCACATTGTGAAATATTCTTTAAGTATAAATAAAATGTAAATTTGTACATAGAATACAGATATTATAAGGATATAATGCATAGTAGATCCATTTCCAACTTGCATGACCCCCTATTGGCAAAACCTCTTGCCAGACTTTCCTGTCCTTTGAGGTAAAAATACAAGCTGAATTGTTAAAGACAATGCTTTGCCAAATTGTCCTATCATCAGCAATGAAGTACAGACTGGATTACCTAAAGACAATGCATGTTTACATTGATATTATTAATATTCATTTTGGTATAGCCTTTTGCCACTTTGCTCTTCTGTCTGCTGTTGAAACGATCTTGATGGGTTTGACCAAATGTTAACCGCCATCACGGTTTTCCTCTATTACCTTATCTTCCATTTTATCACTGCCATGCAGGGTCAGTAATCAAGCCCTGTTGGAATTCAAATAAAAGTAATAAAAAATAACAACTTGTCGTTTTTATCCTTTATGTATGTCTCTGTGGTCCCTGTGTTCTTTCTAAGATTGTGTTGTGTCATTTCATTTTTTTCCCCCACAAAACTCAAAAGTAGTGCTTCACTACTGAAGGACTCAAGCAGCAAATGGAAGGAAATGCGAAGCAATTAATAGACAACAAATGAATGGTTAAAACAAAACAAAAAAATGGAAATAGTGACCTTGAAATGAACACCAATCAAACTTAATAAAAGAAAAACTGGTGATCTGAAAATTCAAATAACTGTTCTTTATTTATCATTCAACCAACAGTCTTTGCATGCATTTGATGATATTTTTCTATCTACTTGATGGTGGAATTAGTATGCTAATAACATATATATCCAATCTTTATTGTACTATGTGAAAATTTAACATGCACACCATACTAGGACAAGATACTGAGGTTTTTTTTTTTTAATTAGCAAGATAATGATCTTTTTACATACAAGTATTGAACCCGCGAAATTCGCGGGGGGGGGGGGGGGGGGGGGAGTGAAAAGTGTTGTGAGTAGGTCTGGGGTGGCTGCAATGGAGGGAGCATTACTTGACCGTTGGCACAGCAAAGTGCAGCAAGAACCACGAATGTTATGGATGGACTCGGAAGCACGGTTTCAAATTTGGAGAACCGGACGTTGAGATCGCACGGTGGACCGCAAATTCAGTGACGTCATGCCACATAAAAACTCACGCCCGGATGGTATTTATTTGGAACAAATGCAAATTTGCGTAGTTCAAAAAAATACTTACGGAGAGTGTTCAGCAATGAGTGTAGCAAGGAATCAACTTCAGACCAAAAGAAATTTGTATGCAAAATTTGAGCTCGATTGGTGCACAGATAGCCGAGCTACGGCTTTTACAAAAAAAGCGAGTTTTTTTTTTATAATAGATGAACAACATTAGAGAAAACAACTTGAGTCATGACAAAATGAAAGAAGAAAAGTCAGACAACCAGACCTACAAGGTGAAAGAACACTAACTGAAAGAAGGAAGACTTTCTATCTCACTAATGCTTTCAACAACAAGAAAAACAGCTATGGTAAATGTTCAGTGTATTCTCTTGATAATCCACAAACTACCTGAGGAAATTTCCAAGCACTGAACTACAAAGACCACCGTTTTTAATTAGACCATAGTAAATCCCTATTGGATGAAGCTTGGGATAATGTTTAAAAAGACAGTTACGCTTTTTTTTCTCTTAATTTAAGGGTATACTACAAAATCTGTAAAGCCTGACGTCTCACTTAGAGGTACAAAGAAGACGTAATGTCCTCTGATGTTACTCTGTACTTTTGGCACTCTCAGTTAAATGACTGTCCTTTCCTGTCTTTACGAAAATACAGTATCTCGTATTGCAGAAATCTGGGTAGGACAAATTATTCTTGACAAATCATGTTGTTGTTCCTCTAAAGAAATAAACACATGACAGTGACAATCACTGCTTCACTATAAAAAAAAAATCAGCTTTTCTTTTCCAAAATAAATATATTTTCTAAAAGACACAACTAAATTCCCTCTCCAACAAATCTGTGGGGAAAAACTCCAATCTTGTCAGATTTTTTTCTGCCCCATCGTTTAAAAACAGAAAGTATAATTTAGAATTTGCGTAGAACTGTATCAACCTCCCACCACTAAGGAGATACACAAACACAAGTTTAAGACAAAACAAAACAGAAAAATACTAATAAAAGAAAGAAAAAAACAACAACCGCATATTCAAACTGGCCCTAAGCTTTCATATTCCAAATTCTGACACTTTTCTGTTGTTTATTTGTTTTGTGTTCAAATTTCATCATATCATTATAAAATAACACAAATGTTTTTCTTTTCAGCCAAGCATGGAGTTGGAAGATTTAAAAAAAGGAATTTCTTCATTATTACTAACCTGAAGTCCAAAACTTTAAAATGTAAATTTTTTATTTTTTTTTAAATGCACAGGACTATCAGAAAAGGCACAATTACAGTCAAATTACAATGTAAAATTACCTCCAGTAATTTTTCAGGCCTTTATCCTCCCAATAAATAGGTGCAGTATTTAAAGTAGGCTTATACATTAGAACACAATGCCCACAAACAAAAGACGTATTCATAAAAACAGATTTGAACATCAAGCCATACACATGTAGATGTTCCATCATCATTTTACTACACTACAAACATGGTAACATTATCAGTCTACTAACCACAGCTTCTATTGGTCTTGGAACCTTGTTAAAACCAGCCTTTGAGGCTAATGTTAGAGGGACAATAGTATTTTACAATGTAAGCTATAGCTGAGCACTGAACACATCTCAGTATTTTCTCTATTTGGCTTTAGAATCGGACTACCTCAAAGGCTAGCTTAATTAGGTTCCAACAGCCGGCCAATGATATGTTAAATCTACTCTGCTAAAGGAAACTACTGTACAAATATGAAATCGTAAACAAAGAAATAAAATAAACTCATTCAATGTTTACGTGTATACTGTACAATCCAAAATCATGTATACAATCATTCAAAATACTATGTCAGTAAGAATTTTATCTCTGTCACTATCACTTACACTGTGATCATTTGTGCACACAAGAAGTAAGGTCACATCACAATCGTTGCATGACGAATACCCATGATGGAAAGTTAACTTATGTGGTCTTCTAATATTTCTAATCTTCAAATTTGTATGTCTCCAATCCTTTCTCACTACTTTCTCCAACAATGTATTATCCCTCTAGTGCTCAGTGCTTTTTTGTTGGAACATTTTCTAATTCATCAACAAATCACACACTTTTCACACATGTAACTTTGCATTTGATGATTTCAAAACAATTTTTGCACAATATAGAAGTTTGGATAACATAGGTGGGGAACTGGGCTGAAACTGGACCACAACCACTTGACAGGTGAGAGCCTAGCTGTAACTTTCATATTTATATGAATGAGTGATAGTACATGAATATACAGAGGCTGAAGGCGTACAAAAATCTCAAAAGGGCTAATGTCAGCCTTGAAAGGACAATTCCCACCTATAAAAATATGGCTATCTTTGTTTGAGCACTAGTGAGCTATACATGTGTTAGAAATATAATGATCCCATTGTTTCAATACCCAGTTTCTTCATTAAACATTCATATTCGTCTGTTGCCCAAACTGATTTTTCCAAGGCATTTGGTTTAAAGCTTCAAACATAAGATGACACAAATTTCCACCTATAAGGGAGTAGAACAGGAAATCCTTTGCCTAGCATTAGGCACCAGGGTAAATATCTAAAGGCACAATGTGTCCGAACAACAGATTTACATCTGAAATATCCTCTAATTAATGCTAAAAGCAAAAAAAAAAAAAAAATCACATTTTCATTTTCTTCAGTACTGAAGACCTTAACTCTTTCCATACTGCAATTCAGCCCAAATTAGTCCTGCGTCAGTCGGGGGGACCGATACATCGGCAAAAAGTACTCTCCTTGTTACCCCTGGGCATTTCAACGATACTGTGTCCATCTAGCTTCCCAGTGTTTTTGTTGTTTGTGGTACAACCGATGCCACTATTACTGCACTTCAGCAGAAATTAGTGCAAATGCGTCAGTCGGAGGAACCGATGTATCGGTGAAAAGTACGGAAAGAGTTAATATTGGTAGAGCTGGCTTTTATATCTACAGCATCATTTCAGATAGACAGCAATATCATATATGCAGAACAAAATGCTTGGTTAATAAAAAATTTTCCTTTCTTTATATAATGTTAAGAAAAAACTTTGGAGGGTTAGTAAAAAGGTTTTTCACAAATTTTAAAATTAAGTTTGAGTTCATTGTTTCACAATTGTGCAGATCTTTTGTAATCTGTTGTGCAATTTACATACAAAATCTAACTTGTTTATATATATTTCAACTGACATGGGTCATATCACAGCAATGCTTTACAACTCAACATGGATTATGTTATTGGATTCATCATATAAAGGACAATTAAGATAAAGTAATTGCAGAGGAGACAAAGGTATAAACACAATTAACAAGGTTCCCACAGATCCTCAAAAAATCAAAATTAGGGACTTTCAAGGCCCTCTTTGGACAAAACTTTAAGGACTTTAAAAACCTGTTTAATATTCTTTCTCACTGAATTAATGAATGTTCTAAGATCCTTCATTTAAATATCTGCAATAGAACAATTGCTATTGACATACTTCATCACATATTTGCAATACCCCTACATAAAAAAGCCAGTTATGATAAATCTCATATTTTAAGGACATTTTAAGGACTTTTGGCCAACTTGTTTAATGAAGGACTTTTCACGGCCGTGAAAACAATTTTGAGAAAAGCAAGGACTTCAAAGACTTTTCATGACCTGTGGGAACCCTGAATTGAAAACAAATATTGTTGTCTCATTTTCCCATAGACATTCCTGGAAAATTAATAATAGCCATAGTGGAATTGACTTTACACTGTACTTATTGACAGGTAAATAATATCTGAGCACAAGACATGTAAACATATCTCCAGTTTTGACTTTAGCTCAGTGCATGGATTTGATTAAGAAACTTTTGTATCAAGTAAACTGATAGGACGGATAATTTTCATACCTTGACTGTATAAAAATACAAGTGTTCTAAAATGAATATAAAAATGTATTTGTAGTGTTGAGTCATATAATATATACATATGAACTGGCTGAGAAAACAGCACTGTCTGCTGGTGGATGCAGTTAATGTGCTAATGATGTAAAATTTGATCTCATCATGTAAAAACACAGTTTACATACAGGATTTCATTTGCATAAACCAGCTAGGCATTTTTAATGTAGAAAAATTGCATATTGTTGCAAATTTCCTCAAAGGAATATCATTACACTGCAGATCTATTTTCGTTGTAAACAAAAGATTATAGTTGAATCATTCCAATCAAATTGTCCAATCTATATACACATTTGTACAATATAGAACATTTGGCTCGGAAAACGTGTAAAACTCGTCAGATAATTAAGTACAAAACTAGATCATTTGGTACAGTACACTATTTTTGGCTGGCATAAATTTGCTGAATTCTCTGTCTAACTGGCTGATAATGTCCAGAGCCTAGCATTCATTTTAGTTCACCTTTTGTGATCCACAGCCCATGCCAAATGAAAACGGCCACTTCTTTCAGATAATCAATTTATGAAGTCTGGTGCCAGATGCGAAATTTAGTGTTACTCATCGATGTCAGGAGTAAACAATTCATCGGTTTCATAACAAAAGGGCGAATACATAATAATAGCTGTACAACAAAAAGGTGAATGCTTAACTTCTCTGAATGATGAAGGGGCAAACCACCAAAATCAGCATTGCGAGAAATTGAGTTTTGAAACTTTTGTGCTAACATCATCATTGATTTTTCCGGAGCTTGTCATACTACACAACACAAAAACTAAATGAGATTTCACAAAATTGCTCATCTTGGGACAAGCCTCCCCCTATACTTTTGATAACCACAAAAGCGTAAATATCTCAAATTTGACCCATTCGCCCCCAGATAAGCGATCGTCTTTTCGTTGTTCAGCTGATGTTATCTATTCGCTCCTTTGTCATGAAATCAACAAATTGCTGAAAACCCGTAAATGCTGTGCCATATCAACAGCCCAAAGGGCTCAAGCTCAGATGGCTGCTGAATTAGAAAAGTAAAGTATGCATTAATACTCATTTGGGCAATGAAGGGCTGGAACCAACCGAATCATCTTTTTTATCCAAATTCCCAACATCAGTCCGACTTCATACTGTGTTATTATGAAAGTATTCAGAAAAAAGGGACGTCAAACACTTGGTAGATCTAAACCTGACGAACTCTGATCTCGTTGTTGTCGTCCAACTCTAATCTAACACTAGAGCCATATCTAGGAGGTGTGGACAGTGCTGGTATATCTCTTGTACCATCTGACAAGCGGCCTGTACTATGTCTGTCACCAGTTAAGGAATGTAATTATCTGTTTCTAATACAGCACTGCACGTTGTCATCTTCATACTGAACTTTGCTAACGTACAACATACACAAGATTGAAATGTGGCCAAATAAAAAAAAACCCAAGAAACGTATATTTAAGTTGTGCATGTCAAAATTAAAAAACACATTTAGTGTTTTCACAAATTATCAGAACTAAAATTTTGGCAGGCTATGAAAGACTGTCATAACTGTTTCAGCAAACTTCTTCATTATTTAGAATGCAAAATATTCAGAGGCAGTCTCATGGTAAACATGGAAAGAGAGCTTGTGTTATTACATAATACAGCTTCATCATACAAATAGCGCAAATCAAATGAAAGCTTTATCAAAACTACAATAGAATTCTGAAGTTATTTACCACTAAAAAAAAATGGTTCCTGAATGTTCAAAAAGGATACACAGATCCAGACTCCCAACCTGGCGCATTCACATATCCAGATCCAAAACTGTCCATTCGTTGATGGCGCTTTAGCCACTCCTTTTGTTCTGCAAGCTGAGACTGGATGGATGCGACCTGGGTTCGTGGTTCCAACAAGTTCACTCTCATATGTCTATCTCTGAATCACATAAGTGTAATATATTAATTTGGGAAAAAAAAAAAACCACACAGCACAGTCCCTGCCTAAAACTGATGATTTTTTTCGAGGAGACTTCAAGGAGCTTTGAAGAAGATTTCTTTAAAATTCAAGCAAGATAGCCTAAGGAAGTAGAAGAAAGATAAGATGTGGCCCTGGCTCACAAAAACAGAAATGACTGATTCTGTGCATGCTCACTATGATCCAATTACTGACTATTCCCAGCAGTTACTGCTAAAAACCAGACGCTGATGCATACTGCTAACGCCTAGTGTACACATGTTTGTTCTTAGGGGAGGGAAAGTCCCTTTATTGCCATTTTTCAGGGAGTTTTGAGGAGATCTTTAAAATTTCAGGATTTTTTTTGTTGAGATATCTCTATGGGGCAAAATTCAAGGTGGTTTCAAGGACTCCTTGAATATAAGAATGTCTCAGGAACTCTGCATACTAAATGCTAACTTCAAAAATACTAATAAAGAAAAAGTACAATGAGGACAGTGTACAGGGAGTATCAGATCAATATGACATCTCCTGGGAGTGCGAATCTATAGCTGGCCCTTTCGGCAGGTTGATATCAATTTCCATCTGACCTCCAGTATGTCTGCTGTTTTAGTAAGGCTTCAAAAGAATTTAAATACATTAAATAATTAGAATACATACCTCACAGATACAGATGCATGCCCAAAACCATGAGTTGAAGTCACATAGGATGGCACTGCTGTGAATGGAGGTCTTCGATCTGATTGAGACATAAAGGAGTAACTGTGAAGCATGTTTATAAAAATTCCAATGGTCTCTTACAATACAATTGTTAGTTTCTAGGCTTTTAGACACAAAAATAACCATGAAAGGACAGTCAATTTCCATTTAAATCAAAAGGAGATCTATAGTCTCAATCTCTCAAAAGTTTTGTTTTTTATTTTTGAGAGTTTAGCACCTTAGAAACCAGATATTTCTGATTTTATTGACAGACTGTTCCTTCAGCTATACATGCCATTGCATCGAAAAATTGTAGGAATGCTGTCATGTTCAATGGATCAATCAGTGAAAAATGACACCATTTGCCAACATACTAGATCTGTGCATTTATCCTGCCACACTGTCCTACAGTTATCTGTCACAATAATATTAATACTGAAGATCATTTATATAGTGCCCAGTCTAAACAATTTACTCGAGGCGCTTTACAGAAAGTCTTGTTCTCTCCATTTGCAACTCACCCTCTCTCTCTCTGTCTCTCTCTCTCTCTCTCTCTCTCTCTACGCTAGACATACATTGTATACATAGACACACACACCTAACATACTATAAGGATGAAAATGAATTAAACAATAAAACAGCAAAAATAAAGTGAATTGAGAAAATGAACGGATTGGGAATGAGACTTCACAACTGAGAGTGTTTTTTAAAAAGGTGGGTTTTTAGACTTCCTACCCAACGGACTATTTAAGGTAAACATCAGTCCATGTGCTGGCTGTATAATTCATACTGTTACGTCTCAGTTTAGAATTTTTAAGCCAAAAAAAAAAAAAAAAAAAGCATTTAAAACGGAAAAGAAGAACATAACAAGTATACCTCCAAAATACTTTCTCCACTTCCGTTCAAGAGACTGCTCGGCAGTGTACACCAATGTAGAATAATCCTTTGGTGGAGGACTGTAAAAGATTTCGATGGTTTGAGTGCAAGTATGGAGAAAGCATGCTGACATGATAAGCTCCAAACTGTGCTAGAAAAAAGCAAGGCCACAGACAGAATGTAACAGAATGCTAGGACAGGAGAAAATCCTACCAGAAGCGCCCACCAGCCACCCGCATTTCAACGATCATTTCAAAATTTGAAGATTAAAACAATCCTTATTACAGGCATAGTACTTCTTTATTGTACTGAAAACACTTAAATATTTGTGTTATGGCACAAAAGTAGCATAAAGATAATATACACAAGAATTTCGAGTGCTATGTATAAAAATAAATTTGATGTTTCATTATGTGTCCGGACAGATAAAGCACCAGTGACAGTAAAGTAATCATTATACAGTCCACTGGATCCTAATCACCTACCCTGTGGGAGGGTGAGGGGTCCACTGAACCCCTTCTGGTAGACCTGAATAGTGTCTGGGGTATGGGGATGCCTGAGAGTTCCGTTCTGAAATAAACATATCACTTCACATGTATACTTCACATTAAGTTAATAACTTATTTATTGTGCATGTAAGCATACTGCTTAAGACTTGCATGATGATGTTATAATGGTGTTCTGGCATCATGAAAATGATCTACAAAACATTGCAAAAGAATTGCTTCAATTTCTTCTCGATAATACCAAGTTCAAGCTATATACTAACGTTTTGCTTTGTCCGTGATTGGTATAATTTTCCCTTACATGGTAAAATTTTCTGGATTGATTTGTTTATCGCCAATATCAACTTTTTCATTTCATGGTTACATGGATTTTTCATACATCGCTATCATAAGGTAAACCTAATCAATGCACAATCCACAAAAATGAAACTTTACTGTGATCTGTAATCTATCTAAGAGAATTTTTCTGGCCATACTTATCTCACTCACCTACTGCTGACTGTTCCCCATCTTTGTCAATGAAGTTAAGAACACGGGACAGCTCAGAGTTGATTTTGTGCAGGGCACGAGAAAGATCGTCATTTCCACCGCCTGCACAACCTGGGCGAGGAGCTGCATAGATGGGGGGTGTTGGATACCTGCTCTGACCTGAAAAGAAGCAAGCAAACTGAACTGTTCATCCTCTTTTCCTTTTTCCTCAATCAACCCTGCTTTTGACACCATTTGAAAAAAGAGCTTATTACACAACCTAAAGAAGCTTATATTACTTAGAGACTTTCTTTTCATTTCTCATGTTAATCAAGCTTATCATGCTATTCCCTGACAAATAAACTTCTCTTCCTTTCGCTACACAGCACTTAAAGCAAATTCCAATTTGCAAAAGACATAAACTGCCAAAGTAAAAAACAGTCAACTTTACAGGAGGAACAAAAAAAGGCAATGAGATATGGAAAGAACAATCCAAGACAAGACTGATCACAGTCACTTTGCTCTGGCGTCAGACAATTTTACATTTGATGTTGCATGAAGTTCTCTTCTAAATGCTACCACAAACACAAAAATGCGAAATTTGCGAGTTCAGCATTTTGTGCCCAAGCCCATCAAATGGTCACTTTCCAGGTAAACTGTTGTATGTGAAATTTTCCAAGAACTGAAAAGCTGATAGGCTATGGTTTTTCAGCCTTGCTGATTACAAGACAACAGTTGTTTCCTATTTTGGCAATTGGTTTGGAATAAATAGTTCTCCTTTATGACATATGCAACAGGAATAAAACAGTTTTTTGCTTCTCCTGAAAAGTAGTGATCTTGACATACAATAGTTTCCCTGGTCAGCAACTAAGTTACGTTTGGCTTTGCTATTTGTCATGGAAATGAAATCCACAGCTGAAACTTACCATGTAAGAAATTATCAAGACTGGCATTAGAACTGCTAATACCACTGCTCTCATCATCACTCAGGTCAAGGTTAGGAATTTTGGCCTTCTGCCAGGGTCGTACAAAAGGAGAAAATTCCATATCATCCTCGCTATCATTCTGGAAATGAAGAAACAAAAATGTACACTATGTAAAATAATACATGTCAGAAAACTGATAACATTAAATGCAAATAAAATACAAGAACATACAAATAGCCCTCTCAGGCCTTAAGAAGAAGAGGGAAAGATGCATGAACAAAAAGAAGCACACCAAGACAAACAGGAAACTCAAGGTGCTGGTATTCCCACTGAATGGCTATGGCTCACATGTCACAATCATATTAAACAAGGGCAATTTCAATGTGAGTTTGTCCTTTTACACTGATTTCAAGACTACATTTCTGCATTTCTTTACAACTTTGACTGAACCAGACAAAAAAAAAAAGAGAGAGGGTGGGGTGGGGGAGGAGGGGGGAGGGGGGAGACAGAGGAGGGGGGAGAGGTTATAAAAGCAATGCTGAAAATACCTCTTTTGTCAGGTCTTGAAGTTGATGTAGTTTCTCTTCTTTCTGTCTCAGTAACCTTGACCCAGAGTTGACCTGCGACTGAAGAGCCTCTATCTGGGATCTCTCTGTCTCCAGGGACTTTCTGACTTCATCCAGGAGCTCAGAACCTCTGTCAGACCCACTCTGTGACAAAGATGAAACAAAAAAAAATAGATGTAATAAGATTTGGCTCCTAATTACACAGGTAGTGAAATGTGAACTGCCATTTGCATCTGATTACCTATAAATGCTACAGCTCTTCCTGGGCATTCTTAATACTTCTTGCTACTATCTGCAAACTCATTTATCACTAAAAAGCACAATGTTGATCTCTTAGATGAATGAGAAAACTCAGATCTAGGGGGTACTCTATGAATGTAGTACCACTTTCTGTTTAAAATTTAAAAAAAACCAGAAAAGAATTATCGTTCACTGTCATATTTTCAGTATTTGGACTTTTTAAAAAGATTTTCTTCATAATTGATTTTTAAAGATGCATAAGGCTTTGTCCTTCTAAAAACACCATAGAGCTATTACACATAAGTGGAGAATATGATTCTTCAAAAGTTGCAAAGGAAATCCAGAGCCTCACATTATTTTGTTTTCTGACTTTTCAGGACAATTTATCCACTAACTGGCTCTGCAAAAACCTAGCTTATTTCATTACTTTTCACATCCAAAAGTTTCATGACTGTGCTTTTTGGTCAAAAAGTGAGAATAAAACTTTTGGATTACCAATTTATAATAGCAGTTTTATCCAGTAAAATCTTTTAAAAAAATACCTATGTTTCTCATCTGCTTTCACAGTGACAGAAACCACAGTAAATTCCTAATACACTTCACTGGTACATATATTATGTCTTCAGGCCTTACCCCCTGTTGCAATCTTCTAGTGTCCTTCAACAGCTCTTCCTTGGCTGCTGTCAAAGCTGACTGTCTTTGTTTGAGAGTCTTCCTCTGTTTCTGAAGGAAAGCTTTGGCCCTTGATATGGTATGGCCCTCTTTCATCAAATGTGCCCGTAAGCCCCTGTGCAAGAAAGGGATGAAACTGTATATGTATGTGACAACTGTTGTTCATATAATTCTTTCAGATGCTATTTTAAAGAGTTTTACTACACATATATGGGAATTGGAAAATCTTCATGGCGTTGAAAATGGACCAAAAGTGCTATACAGGCAGGCCTAAGTCTAGCTGTAAACATATATTTTGTATATTTACAAATACATGAGGGTACACGACCATACACTGGCAGAGGATGGATAAAGATTTCCACAGGGCTGAAGACAGTCCTCAGAAGGACACTCATTTGATGTCTTCACTTCAAGTAAGAGACCTCTGTCAGGTCTGTACAATGAAACATTCTGTCTTGGCCAGTGTTATGTTTACCAACTCTCATAGGTATTGAAAGAAACAATTGTATGCATGCCCTCATCGTGACCTGATATTGTTCATCAAAATGTGCAGAATTTAAATAGTAGTATCATAACCCATTTATGAAAAAAGCCTGGCTTGCAAAGTCTAAATTGTGCACCCTATAGAGAAATGCATGTGATACATAAACAACTGGTACCGATGGCTCAGTGACAGTGCTTGAAAATGGTATAGCCCTCCCCACAAAAAAAAAAAAGAAAGTTAAAAATAGCTTGATATGAATCATTTAAAATTTTTTGTCTTGACTAGATGAACAATGAGTCACATTTCTAAGAACTTGAAAACAAAGGGAAAACAGTATATATAATGTCAAAGCAAAGAAGACTCAATAATAATATATTTTTAGAAAACAAAGCATATAAGGACATAGATATATAGACATTGACAAATGTCATGAAATATAATCTTATCCACCTTTTATCAGAATCAAGAATGCTGGGTTCTAACCATTCATCCCCTGCTGCCAGGACATCTTGCCAGGAAACTTCAGCCTGAGAAGTTAACAATCAATAGTCACAACAAAAAGCAAAGATGCCTGACCATCTAAAATATCAGAGCAGTAATACAGGGTGGGCCAAAAGTAGGGTTACAGTTTTAGATATAAATTATAGTGTTAACTGTAACCCTACTTTTGGCCCACCTTGTATACATGGAGAACAAGATCAATATTTAAAATATGGTCTACGCATAAATTAAAGTTCCTAAAATATGGTTTGCAAGGTATTTATAGATACTTTTTTTCTTCAAAAATGTTATATTATAAAATTATATGCAACATATCTATTATACCACGTGTGAAGTCATAGCGAATTAAATCTTGTTACTGTCTGTCTCACGCTCATATGCCTTACAGTCAGAGCATATGTATGGGACATAAACATACCAGAAGCAAAAGTTTGAAATAGAAATGCAACTCACCCCTAGAAGTGTTCTCTTTTCTCCTCTCCCTGAAATGTAAAAGGACAGAAATATGTGATTCTTTTCATATATTAATGCTGGACTGCTACAAAATTCATCCCAAAGCATTTTGAAGGTCTGAACTACAGAAAGCAAACACTTAAATGTGGGGTTTCTTTCTCTACGAATCAGTATCCCTCTGTTCTGAATGAATACATAATGCGAGTATAATTTCTCGTTAGCAAAAACCCTGCGGGATTAATTCCAAAGTAATTTTCGAATAACATTTTCCTTTCATACTGGCACACTAGATAAAAAATCTTCTAGACAATTATATTCTGCCACATGTCACATCTGAACAATGTGTCATGATTTGGTAAAAAGTATAGCGTACCTCAGCTGATATATTTTAAAATATATATTACCCAGAAAAGAATCTTCTTCGTCCAGCACCAGCCTGACACTGTGACCACCATGAGCTGGACTTGTCTGGAGATCATCCAGGGTCAGTTTGGAAGGGGACGGTGAGACTGAAGCTTTCACCCCAGAATTTTCAGCTTTTAGGGCAGCAGATGCTTGGTTCTCCATTTCATTGGTAAATCTGTCCTGAAGCCCTTCAAACTCTTTCACTTTCTTTTCAACTCTCTCTCTCATTTCCCTGAGACATCAAAAAAAAAGGTTGAGGCTAAAGACATGCAAACATACTTGTCACATAATATTCAAACATTAGAACTTTTTTAGCCACAAGAGCTCAGGTTGAGAGTTTCATGAAATTTTGTGTGTGTGTGTGTGTGTGCGCGCGCGTGCGTGCGTGCGTGCGTGCGTGCGTGCGTGCGTGCGTGCGTGCGTGTGTGTGTGTGTGTGGGCAGCTATTTAAATATCTTTGTAGTTCACAAAAATCAGATAAACCCTTCAGAAATTCTATCTGCGTTCTCGGATGCTCCTGTAATTTGATCTTCCAAAATGCAAAATAAAAAGATATTTCAAGTCGTGTTGTGCTTCACAAAAGAGAACATTAACGTTAGAGACAGAAATGGGAAGAGGTGTTGAAAATCATTACCATTACCTACCACTGAAGTTTTCAAAAATTAATGCTGTATTTTTCTCTACATCAAAGTTTCAGTGCAGTCACTGAATCAGTGAATATAATATTTTAAAAACTCAATTTAAATTCGGATAACATATTATTATACAAGTTTTCAAAGGCTTATATAAGCTACTACTCAAAGCAACCTTGATACAAAATAATTTAACTACACTCTGGAGGTTCAAAAGAGTGAAAGCAGAACTTCTTACGTCAATTTTTTATTATGTTGATCTCTGGCCATCTTGAGACGAATGACATCTCCCTCCAGGCCTTTTCTCTCCTGCCTGGCCTTGTCCAGTTGCTCTTGTTCCTCTCTCAGTTCCTGCAACAACTGTTTCCTCTCTTCCCTCATTCTCTCCAGCTCTGCAGCTCCCAGGGAGGATACCTTGGAGCCCAGGGCTTCCTGTAACAAAATAGCGGCAAACTTTGACCCCAAGTGCACAGTTATGTTGTGGGTCTAATGGACCCGGAAGAAACTAAAAACGTTTGCAATAATCTTATTTCTGGAAAATTTTTTCTTGAAATTCCAGGTATTCCTCATTTACATCATTGCCAACCTTCCCACAGTTTTGAAGAAATTAAAAACGTTTGCAATAATCTTATTTCTGGGAATTTTTTCTTGAAATTCCAGGTATTCCTCATTTACATCATTGCCAACCTTCCCACAGTTTTAAAATTTAAAATATGCGTGTGCATGCTCACCAATGCACATGCACTTTTACTATTCTTACCTGTGTGTTGTGAGGTCTCACACACACCATACTTTTAAGGAGTATTTTATTGTCACACCCTTAGAAGTACATCCTGGGGTCTCAGATACAACACCACTCCAATAGAGGACGTTATTGTTACATCCCTACCCCTACATTCTGGTTTCTGGCAGACACAGACATCATACTTTTAAAGAGGGTATCCTAATAAATTATTCTTCAGGAGTTTGATGTTTCAGATAGTCTTCAGCCACGTACAGTATAAATTCAAACAATTCTCGCACAATTTGAATGACATGCTATGCCGTATTCAGCTTCAACTAAATGACACCTGTATCACTGCTATCCTTACACTCTCATTAACTCATCTACAAAACTTACATCTTGCTCTTGTTCCAGCCTGTCTTTATCAGAGGCAAATTTCTTCCTTCTTTCTTCTAGTTTCTTTTCCTGGAGAAGGTAAAAACAAAGATTATATAGCATTTAAGCCAAAGAGATCACTTTGAAGACACAGCATCAGACTTAACGGTACTGTAAAATAGTATAAACTTTATTCAACTTATCAGATTTAATGGTAATGAAAAGTTATATAAGTAAGTAAACTTTATTCAATGCATGCCCTTCTCCTTATACCTGATTAGCTTAGAATGCAATGTTCAAAAGAACTTGTGACTCAACAATCCTTACACCCATCTCATTGCAATGGAGAATAAGACTCTCAAACTAAAATCTGGAGATACAATGCAAACAGGCGATTAAGTGAGATCATTCAGAAAGACTAAACGGCAGAAAAATTCTGGCAGGATGAGAAGCTATTTAGCATACACTCCAATGCACAAATGAAGACAAGACAAGGAAAATATAGCATGGGATATGGCATACCTGAGATTCCAAAATTTTCAGAGATTTCTCTACAAAGTTTGATCGTCTTTCAATGTCTGCTTTCTTCTCTTTCATTTCTTCCTCCTGAGACAGAATCAGGACAAATTAGATCTCACAGTGTGAATCCTAGCTCTATTGAGAAGGAAACACTTTTTTTGACAAACACAGAAAGAAATGTTCATTTTTTTTGCTGAAAGTCAGCTGCAATCACATAAAATTAGAAATATAGTTATAAATTATTATAATTGTGGATCTCGTGGATGCTTGTGAACAAATAACACTTTTGTACCCCTATTATTATGTAAATGCTGAAATGTAATATTGTCCTCAGACCTGCAAACTAAATGCCCACTCCTGTAAGGGATGCCTTGAGGGGCATATATGCCCATGCCTTATCTTACTATAATGGAGCCAGAGGGTGAACATGTAAGCACCTAAAAGTTTGTGACTATGATATCAAAACTTTTGAAACTTGGTGTACTGCTTCAATTTTTTATGATAAGTTACGTGGACAACTGTGTGTTAGACAAAATTCTTTTTTTTTACATTATTTATTCACCATTTTTTGAACCGCAGAATAAGAGACACATTCTGGTCAGTAGATTCAAAATGTGTGACTGGAAATTGCGTTCTACACCTATCTTTACATACTGCCAGCTGAAAGTCAACTTTATCACACCTGCCTATACTGCAAGGAATTGTGGTGTAACAAAACAATCTATTAGTCGTCGCATTGAACCCAAGTGGCATGATTAATACGACCTAGATCTTGATATACAGCTGGGCTTGGTACAAGGAAAATTTGCAAGATTTATCGTGCCCCGGTCGGCTAGCAAAGATAAACTGAAACTGTTAAATATCTAAAATTTCCATAGACAGGAAAACACAAACATGAAACAGTGTAACACATTTCACAGGTCACATAATGTATTCACAGCATGTGTATTAGTATAATATGCATACTATCATTGTTGTCTTGCACTTTATTGTCATACTTGGTGAGAATTTCTTTCTCACCACACAAACAACCCCAACAAACTCACATTCATCCCAACATCTTAAATATAGGATGCTCCTGTAATATAAGGGACGATTGGCAGATCTACTTTTGTCCCTAATGAAATTACAATATGGATGAACCAAGAAAGGAAAAGCTATGCAAACCTCATCATCCAGCTGATCTTGCAGACTTTCTTTCTTAATCTGAAAGTTTTTCCTGATCTCCTCCACTTCTCTCTCATGCTGTCTTCGCAGCTGGGACTTTTCAGTCTCCAATTCTTTGGCCAACCTCTGCTGTTCAGACTGTATCTGTGTCACAAAAACAAATATCACCTAGGCTGCCAATCAACACAATTTCATAAAACTTCTCTCAATAACATTATTTAATACATCAACAAATAAATGAAAATTATTTGACTTTTCTAATAGATGAAATTATGAATTTATTTAAACATCTTCCCAAAAACATTGCTATACATAACATAATAATAAAATTATATAAAAAGTTCAGCAAAAGGAAAAAAACAACAACAAGAAAAGTAAATATTATCGTAATAAAGATGAAAATGCTTTCCATTCAGTCACAACCTCATTAAAAACACACTTGAATACATGCAACAAAAAAAAAAAAGGTTTTGTCTCTATAAATACCACATTTGTTTTAAATTACTGTCATTACAAATGCCACAGATAAATAGTCTAGTCTCAACCATTAAGTAAACAGTCTCAATTGCACTTATCTTACATCCTCACATCCTGCTTTTCACCCCTCTACTTCTTTACAAAGCAAATGCCATGAATGCTGAGCTAACGAATGTACAGTATATATTATCAATATGGCTTTAGGGAGATTCTATGCATATTGAAATGGTGTGAAATTATCGTGGACCCACTGACAATCTCAATATTTTCAGCAAATTGCTCTCACATGACCTGACAGCCCCACATTTTCGTCATCATCTCAACCCTTCCCTTTAAAGTGCATGTCAATGATGACTAGTTTATATTTATGCAATGGACCATTCTTCTTCTTCAAGTGCCGAATCTGGAAGAGATATCGACGATCATGGTTCGCCACTCATTCCTCCGCTTGGATGCTCTCAAAAAGCCCATATTGTCCTGGTTTTTCCCTGTCACCCATCTGTTCAAACTCTCTAGATATGCTATTCTTTGTCTGCCTTTGCTTTTTTTGCCCTCTATTCAAATGACTCTAAAGAGAGATGCTCCCCTACCTTGGTTTTAAACTCTTCCTGAAGTTTCTGTAACTGTTCTTCATGTTCTTTACGGAGTTTGTTCATATGCTCCTGATGGTCCTGCTTAAGCTCTCTCTTACGTTCATTCAACACTTCATCCAACTACAAAAAAAGAGATAAAAGCAATGGGGAATGGGTATGAAAGATAGAGTGATTCATTATTCCTAAGTCATGTGTAGCTATGTGTTATGTAAACCAAGGGAAATCTCTGCTGCACGTGCCTTCATTAAGCTTACACAATCAATGCTTTCATACAGTGCTTTCTCTTTAGTCTTTTTCTGCCCCTAAGCTACTGAACAACAGAAAATCTCTACACACATGACTACAGATGAGAATTTCAATCATGTTACTGTCTCAAGTAGATAGCAAAACCGTAAATACATATATTCTTCAATAATACAAAGCTACTGCTTATCAAACTAAAGGAAATCTCTGCATGAGAAACCTCCAATGAGCTTACCAAGTAAATGCAATGTTTCACTTACGTCTTTCTCGGCCCACAAGCTACTGAACAACATGAAACCTCTACACACAGAACTACATGTGAGAATTCTGGCCATGTTATTATTTTAAATAGATATCAAAACAATACATTGATGGCTCCACATTAACAAACCCAATTCTCTCAACTTGAATTAGAACTCTCTTTAATGCTTCCTCTCTTTCAACCCACTGGTTGGCAACAAAATAGAAATATACTATTGATGTCTTATTGGGGGACAAGGTGGTCTAGAGGCAGGATGCTCGCCTCTCATGCCAAGGGTCCCGGGTTCAAAACCCGGCCGGTGCAGGCATGCTGGAAGTTTGGGATTTTTCTCATATTTTCGTGTCCCTGGTCCTATTGGGGGGTAGGATCGAGTACCTAGTCTTCTTGGATAAGTACGAAAAAATTCGGAGGGCCCGTGTGCACATTGCGCACGTTAAAGATACCTTGGCAGTTGGAAATCGTAAAGAGCAGGTCGAACAAAATTAAATAAAATTCATCCCTACCATCCCTCCCCTTCCCTCCCTCATCCCCCCCCCCCCTCCAAAAAAAACAAAAAACTGCCAACTGGCGCTGCACTGTGGCGATGACGTGTCTGCTCCAGTTGTAACTGGGCTGCAATGGCACAAAGGCAAATTTCCCAAATGGGATTAAAGAATACAAACAAGTACAAAATTTGTTCCTCTGGTGCTGTAACACTCACCCCTCTATCCAGATCATTAATGGCTTTCTGTCTCTTCCTGGCTGCCTCTACTTCTTTTTCCTCCTTCTCTTTCTCTTCTTCATGAAGTTTTTGCAGCTCTTCTCTCAGCTTCACCATTTGCTGTAGTATAAAATCACAAAATTTATACAAAGTCATATCCTTTCTGTTTACTTCCTTGGTAATCAATAGGAACTTTTTTAATTCCTTCTCATTGTGAAGCAAAACATACGGAGGTTTAATTAAGCGACCGTTTTTGCCTCTTCCAACTGAAACATCTTTAGATTAACAATACTAAAGTATTTGTAGTAGAAAATGAATGACAGGAAACTACATCTTCATCAATTTTCAAGCTATGAAATATTGTGTCTCTCAGCAGGGCACAACATTCCATTTACAGATGAATTCCTCTAATATAAACTCACCATAACTCTACTTTCATTTGAGAATTTTCAATGAAATACAAATAGGTTTATTTTGTAACGAATAAGAAATATAGTTTAACTCCAACAAATGAACTAAGACTAGGCACTCAAAGTCCAGGGAGGTAAAAAATTAGAATGTTTAAAGAAAATACAACTCTTACTAATAAACACAATCAAACAACTTGGAACACTGACCTCTCTGTGAGAGTCTGCTAGTTCGTTCCTCAGTGTATCCTGCCTTTCTTTATGTCTACGATCAAGTTCTTGTCGTAATCTGTCAATCTCAGAGTCGTGTTTGTTACGCAAGGTCTCCAGCTGAATCCTTTGTTCATCTTCTAACTTGGTTTTCTCATTAGCCACTGACGCCTCAACCTGTGAAATATTAAACCCACCCAAGGAATTAGAAAAAAGCAAAGATTTTTCTTAATCTGTATTTACCCATCAGTTATTACTCTCCTCCAAATTATTCAGTCATTTTTCTTTTGTTGATGATTAATTGACCTCTCTTGCACAGTTCAGTTCTATTTATGAAAGGGCCCTCCCTGCTAGTGTTTTCTTTTTCTCCACCTATCCTTTCTTTTTTAACCATCTGATTTTATCACACTCTGTAGTCTTTTCCATTTCTTGTTTTTCATTACTCATGTTTTCTTCAGGTTGTTATGGAAACATGAAACACTTCCCCTCAAAATTTAAAATATGACATTATTTATTTCCAAAATTGAATTATTGCACAACTGCACATCAACTCCAATGTAAATCTGATCTGACAGAAATACAAATATGAAGTGATTTTAGTAAATCATCAAAATATCTACATGCACTAAAAATTGCTATTTTTAATAACATCTACCTGTAGATTTTTGTTGCAAATAGTTCATGGTAGATAGCATGTATAAACTATCTTTGCTGCACACGTAAATCTTCCTTTATGTATGTAGTAGATAATATGTATAAAACAAGCATGCCACACCTGTAAAATCTTCCATTGTAACATATGGTAGAAAGCATGTGTGAAACATGAATGCTGCACTGGAAAATCTTCCTTTGTAGTATAAATAGTAGAAAGCATATATGAAACGTGCTGCACTGGTAAATCTTCTTTTGAGGCATGTAGCAGAAAGCATGTAAAAAAACAGGTACGCTGTGCTTGTAAATCTTCCTTTACTTCTTTCCTCACCTGTTTGGACAATTTGTCCAAGGCTTTCTTCCTCTCTTCTTCCAGTTTGTCTTGCTCCTCTCTCTGGAGTGCACAGACTTCATCCCTCAGTTTTTGCAGGGCTTTTTCCATCTCTTCCCTGGGATGAACAATGATGGCAATTACCTCAACGATCAATAATTACTGATACCTGAATTAGCAATTCAAAAGCAATAAATGCTTTTCTAGAATTACTGATTAACTAATAATAGTATTAAAATCTATACTAAAATTACTAATTACAGTAATGATAGCGATAAAATCCATACTACAATTACTATGAACATTATATTAATGGCATGCTTAATTCTCTCATGAATGGATTCATTAACCACAGAGGGACAACTATTATCTTAATTACTACTTTGTGATGACAATATATATACGGCACAAAACATAACGATGGGCAAATTTACAAGTATACAAGCAGATCAATAGTTATCTATAAAGTGCATTCTTCTGACATTTAGCACTGCTGTGGCCATTATGGATATATATTACCCTAATTATCAGTTTGTGCTGACGGCATACAAATGGCTGATTACACTGTGAGAATAGCCTTGCAATCAGGAAAAGCGAATTTAAAGCTAAATCAACAGTTATCTTTAACATCCTTGCCCTCTTCAAACAGTTAGCATTATGATAGCCACTATGGATAAATTCTGGACTTGAAAAGGCATAAACAGTTGTATGAAGATTTTAAACTTTACTTCTAGCCAAACATCAGACAAAAGCTATTCTGAGGACTGAGGTAAATACTGCATATGCTGGGGAAAAACTAGTACAAATGATTTGGAAATTTCATCATTTCTATGATTTATATTTTCATGTCAATTTTTTTTGTTCAAATCACTCTTACATGATCTGTATAGATTATCTTATTTTAATAGTACTAGGTAAATATACCGTCAACTTGGGACAACTCTGAATCTGTTCCCGTATAATATAGACAGAAAGATTTTCACTAACATCAATGCATAACTTTGATGAAGAAGACTGGGCATGTAAACTATTTGAAAGACTGTTTTAATGCATGTAGATTATATGCCATTTCATAAAATCTGACAATACTATATATTTGAGTGCAATAAATTAAACAAAGACAATGTCGCCGAACAAGAAAGCAAAATTTCAATTCACTGCAATTAGCCATTCTTACAAAAATGTACATAATCTGTAATGAAATAACTGTGACTGGATATTTGCAAACTGAGGACAAAAACTAGCTTCCTTAAATGATGCATATATAGTGTGAAAGTTTTCGGTCACAGGAAATTATACTCAGGCATAATTATAGTTTTTTGTGAATACCAGAGTACTCAAAAGATTATTTAAAAGATACGAGTCATGCAGCAAACCAGAAGACAGACAGCAAGTTTCTTGATAAAACAGGAAAGCATTACAAATAAAAAAAATTTTCTGCCAAAATGAAGTCAACAAAAAGGAAACAAAGAAAACAAATAATTAAGATAGAAAACAAAAGGAAGAAGAAATGAAAATGAATGAGTTTAATATATGGAAGCAAACAAAAGCACATGAGAATTTACTCAAGAGAAAGACAATACAGTTTATATAAAAGCTACTGCAGGAGAGGTATGCAGTTACAAATCCATATTAAGCTGCACGGCAACATTATAGAATAATTAAAATTTATATTCCAAGAGGTGGGCAAGCCTAACTCTGATGTTCAAGCCGTGAAACCTTTATGGAGTTTTAAAGGATTAAGTAGCCATGACAGATACTCTTCAATGCCTACATTACAATGATTCCCAAAACTAGCAAAGACCCCTGATGCCATTGCAAAAAGTTTACATTTCCTTTCCTTCGAATTTTGTATGCAAATTAATAAGGTTATGTACCCTGGCTAAAAAAAGGTTAGAATTTCTTTCAGTTAGATTCCGTAAACAAATTAAAATATTACATTATCTGGCATGTTACTTATAAACTGAAATGATTTTCAGTTGTTCAGATTGACCAGATAAGGGAATTTGAAGATTGAAACGATGACTGCACACGAGAAACAATTATAAGTAAAAGACTCCGACCAAAGTAAATGATTTGACAACATCAATGGTGAGAAGGAAATTTTAATAATATGCAAGAGAAAAAGGAGAAAAGCTGAATTAACCACATCCAAAACAGGAAAATCAATACAACAAAGCAAAGTGGGTCCATAACCAAGGGTAAAAGACACAGCCACCAATAAGAACTCTGGAACTTAAGGTCAAGGGTCACAATATTCAATACTGAGGGAGTGCCATTCTGAATTTACCGCAGTTCAGCTTCTTTTCTGGCAAATTCTGTGTTGTGAACATTGCGTAGTTTTTCTAAATCAAGTTCCTGTGACCTGGTCAGCTGTTCCTTTTCCTCTGTCTGAGCCGATTCCAGCTCTTCTCGCAATTTGCTGGTGGGCAATAACAAATGGTGAGCTGTTTGCTTGGCAACTGATTTTGTTAGACTTCAAGTGTCATCACATAAAATTCCATTAAAAAAAATCACAATTCAACAAAGTAAACCTCAGGTAAGTAAGTAGTGTCAACTGAATCACTAATACACAGTGTAAAGTGTGGCCCATAAAAGGTCTTTCCATACACATGAAAATAATCTATCAATTTCACTACTTGAGGATTTTTGCCGTTTCCATTTCCACACACACGAAAACCCAGCTTTGCTAGGCAATAAATCATCAAGACTAAAACTACTTATTTTATTCTTTGTTGAATGCTTGAAATAATATGTAGTGTCATCAAAAATCAAATGAAAACACTTTAAAGCATTCAATGTGAGCCGGAGACTGCAGTTTAAAAGATAATAAACAAAAAAGAAAAAAAATCTCTGACATTTCCCTGGCTATAAATTGAAAATGAAAACTGACAAAGTGTCATTTCATTCTGGAAATATCAAACGTAGAAAAAAGAACTATACTATTATTAGATGAAAAATGTAAGCAGAGTTGAAACTGTAAATGTATTAGATATTCCTTTGCAAAAATGCACAAAAATGAAAGCTGAAAATGTATTGCAATATAATCCATAGACAGACAGAAAGTTAACTATTTCTTCATAGCAAAAATATAATTTTTTTCTTTTGTAAGACTAAAAACTACTTTAAAACTTTCACATACTCTTTAAATAAGCTTTCTATCACAGCAAACACTACGATTGCGATCTCATTGAAAAAAATATCAACAACAACTGTGTACTTCATGTCACTCAACACATGTTTCCTCAGGTGGTTATCACAAATGCAAAAAACAGATACTACAAGGCAATGGCAAGAATCAGAATGAAACAGAAAATAAGACCATTGTAAATTTCATTCCCTGTTGTTTTTTTCCCCCACTACTTTTCCACATTTTATTTGGATGACATTACTAGATAGTGAAGAGTTCCGCTATGGAACCTACCCAGCCAGCAACTCTATGAAAATCTGATGTTTAGGAATGATGCCAAGTTTGCACATAGAAATGACATTGTTCCTCTAGATCTGCTGGTTACGACATCGCGCCACCGTCGGTTTCATGTAGGAACCCGCCCCTATGGTAATCCTACCAATTCTATGTAACTCTTCATCGGACTGACATGGTGACGCTGGCTCGGCAATTTCCTGCAAACAATTACTTCTATTGCTTACAGGACAGAAAGATGAGACACATGGCAAGAATTAAGTGACTAATAACGATATTCCGAAAGATGGCAATATTACTGTAATTTTAAATGTTTGACTACAATTTAAAGGAGAAAAAAAAGTATTTTTGAGTTTGCGCAAAGTTATGAGTGTCAAAAAAAAAATGAAATAAAGAAAAAAGAAAATAAATCCTACTTTATTGTTTCTTTCTTTTGTGCTCTAATCTTCCGCTCTTCCTCCTCTGCATCTTTCTTGATCTCATCCCTCAGCTTCTTCAGTCTCCTGTCCTTGTCCTGAAAGATGATGAAAAACAACAACCGAAAAAAAGATATGAAAAAAGATTTATTTTCCAAAAATAACTACCTATGACAGTATTTCATCAAGGCTGCATGATTCCCAATGTTCATCAGTATGATTTTGATATTACTTAGAATCTGCAGACTGACTAGACAATGACAGAAAAGTGAGGGAAAAAAATGTTTTAAACACGTGTTAATGTCAACAAACAGCAAAAAAAATAAAGCGAGTGATAATGATGGGTATGATGATGGCAATAACTATCTTCTTCTTCTTTGTTCAGTTTGTAATACCTGGGCTAGATCCCCCAAGACAGGTCTTTCCTACCAAATCCACAGTCAACTGCAAGTTCTCTGCTGATCCCCATAGTTTTTGCATGGTGCTTTTCTCAGCGGGCTATTTTTTCGATCTCAAAAAAAGACAACAACTATGAAATTACGACTGTGAACATAAGTTTTACTGACCTCCAACAACTCTAGCTTTGCATTTTCCACTTCCCGTTCCAGTTTAGTCTGCATTTCCTGAAGTGCTTTCTCATTGACAGTGGAGATTCGGAGTTCCTCTTCTTTAAGGAATTGTTCTTGTGCTCTCCTATGGAAAGGTTAACAAATGTTCTCTAGTTACTCTCTGTTCATTGGCTCAATGAAAAACTGCAGAATTCATATGTTTGTCTGACTGTTTCCTGATTAGACATCAAATGACCATCTGCCTTTCAATCCTTTTATATAGCTATCACTGTATCACTTCATCCATCTTTCCGATTTGTTCTTTTGTCCATGCATTCATTATTCTAATACTTTATTCATTTATTCATCAGTGTTACTGTAACAGCTGAGGTTGTTCTAGCACGTTATAGTAGGGGGGAATTAGTTGATCTAACTACAACCCTTTAGAAAACGAAACTATTACAGCTGTAAAATAAATAAACACGAGATCCGACGATAGATTAAATAATACTAAAGTTTAATAACTGTATAGTGAACAATAAATTACTAGGAAGACACCAGCGAAACTAAATATCTACGCCACACAAAAGGAAACTCACTTACTCACCCCACCAACCACTCACACAGGTCTATATATATAAACATTCCTACAGAAAGTTCCCGAAATAAACGTTACCTTTGCCCTCGCACAAACTAACCAATCACGCATCAATACGTCATCAGGTTACATCACCCAAGGCCAAATCTGGCGTAAACATTCGTTTCCACAACGTTATCGAATATTCGGGAACATACTAATATTTACTGAACGAGTCAAAACACCTGACAACAAGCGAGCGAGGAAAAAAACTACTCACTAGAAAAGAAGGTCAGGTCACGGAGTACAGTCAACAATAAAATGAAAAAAGTAGTGGACACATGCTCAGCCACCAGCACAACAACAAAACCGGGGGAGGGCAAGGGGTAGCCCGCAGATGCTACAGTTACACCACATGCCAAGACAGACACAAATAGTTACAATAATATACATTTATTCTTTCATCTATGCAGCCAACTCCTCTTAAGTACATGAATTCATCTGACTGCTGTCACTATTGCCATCCATCCATTTCTCCATCTACCAGTTCATTCACTCAAAAAGCTAATCAGCACTGCATCTATAGACCAGTCTCACATCTAAAAATATATAGTCACATCCATCCGTCCTTCCACATTGTCACTGCTTCACACTAATGACATAAGTTATTCTTGACACTTTTGAAATATTAAGAACAAAGTGTTTCTTTTCCTGTTATCTGATGATTTATGCCATTATGATTCTATTGGATTTCACATTTTCATACTGTTGCATTTATTTTCTGTAAAATTATCTGATAGCCCTCAGGCTCAGGAATGCAATGTCTGAAATATGCCATTATCGTAAGGCAGTGACGACATATTCGTCCCACCCTTCATAATTTTACCCTCCCATTCAACTATCCATTAGTTACAGCCCTTACTTGTCAGCAGCAGCTGCAGCCACTTCTGCCTTCTTCTTTCTCTCAGCATCGAGGTCTAAGGGTGAAATTTTGCCCCCAGGTGAATCTTCTCTTGCTGTTGACTTCAGAGACAATGTTCCATCAATGTCCTGATGTAAAGACAAGAAATACCAGATTAGGATCACTTCCTGAGTTCTAGAATCAAAACCTTTGAAATACCTACCTTATACTGATATAGTAACAGAGTCAAAATGTGGCAAAATGAAAAAGTTGTATGTAGCAAAGCCTCCAGTTAGAAACAGTACAGAAACAATACAATAAAATGCGAAGATGCGAGGCTTTGCTACACACAACTTTTTCTATTTGCCATATTTTGACATTGCTTCAAGCCTTGCTGTGACCCCACAGATTTTCTGTGGTTTCTATGATTTGGTAACAATGACTACCCCATTTATGCAATCTCCAAATGACCACAGTTTCTCCGCCTGTACCCATAGCAATATGTGGACAATTAAATTTTTCCTACAGATGATGACTACAACTTTCATGACTACATGACTTTAAACAATTAAGGAATTATTTGGCATCAATACTTTTGTAAACTGTTACTTTGTGTATGATCTTTCATTACCAGTGACCAAAACAAAGTAAAATATTTCTGGCAACCTTCTGGGTATTAAACAAATGCATTTCTAGAATATATAAAACCCAAAACTTATTTATACTTTCAAACATAAATACAAAATTTATTTTGAAAAAAGTTCTCACACAAAGCAGAAAAATTTTGAATTCAATCATCAAATGGGCAGTGAAAGAAAGGTATTTTCTTTGACAGGCATTTACGTGGATGATATGAAAAAAACACACAAAAAGAACAATAACACTGCAAATGAGTTTCAGCAGTAATGGATGAAGAGCTTGTAAATAAAACTCCACAATATTATGGAGGAAAAACATATACAGACAGAAACTAGAACAGGAGAAGTCTTTTCCTATAACAAAGATCTGAAATTCAAGAGACCTTAGAAAATCTCTGTCCTTGATATTAATAGATGTTTTATTCCATTCTTTCCCCACATGTAAACTGCTACAGTTTAGGACATTCTGCACAATCACTAATACAATGTTTTACATAAATCCTACATCCATTTCATAAATTGCTAGATACTTTATTACTTCCAAGGACTGGCAAATACAAAAAGTCCATGATAATCATGCTTCATTATATTTTCCTTTCTGACAATACCTTTTTTTTTTCAGCAATAAAACCAAACCACTAACAGTCTAGGGACTTCCCTTTGTATACATTCATTTACCTAACCTTGAAGGCAAAAATTCTGAGCATCAAAACAAAAAAGATAAAACAATAAGAAAGATATAATACGTAGCATACAGTCAGCTTACATAAAAATCATTATTGCATACACAAATTAATGCCAGAAGCTTCCATGAATAGATAATGATTGAAGGGTGTTTTGAAAGAAGGGCAGAACAGGAAAACTGAGACTGAGATAATATTAAATTTGTATTCAGTACAGGTTAAGCACCTCAGACCTGAAATAACTGGAAAAAAATTGAAATGATGATGAAGGAAAGTAACAACCAGCCTGAACGTATTTCAGTATTTGTTTACGGATGGAACAAACAGAAAATACAAGCTAAGATCCAGGTACCCTTCATGCGAACTTGTCCTTTTGTTTGAACTGTTTAAAACTTTCTGACTGCCCATTCAATGGAAAAAATAAATTCCATAGGTGCTGTCTGATATAGACCAAAAAACAAAAAAAATAATGATTATGTGCTGCAGCACAAAGTTTGCTATTTCCCCTCTTCTCATTGATGCTGCAATTATAAAAAACATTACGTCTTGAAAACACAATCAACTAGCTGGTGTAAAACAGAGCTGCGTGATTATATTGAAGGAAAGGATTCCTGAGTTACACTGTTAAAGAACAAATAAATAACTGTAAATTTTCTCAGACTCAGAAGACTCTTTTGTTAACAGTAAACTCAGTAAAGATTTCCTTTACATTCTGGTAACTTGTGTATTTTGTGAACAAATCAAATATGAAAATCATATGAGTTGAGCCTGTTGAGTCACACCATTTATGATACGACAGAGTTGAAGTAAAACTTACATTATGCTTTACTAAAATAAACACATCAAGGCTTGCACAAAATAACAATTTTCCTGAAGAACAAAAATTTGATTGGGTCTGAGAAGCTGAAATCCCAATAAATATTAAACAAACCATAGTGTGTTCAAAGCCTGTATCTGGATGGCTCATGGCAGAAGCAGAGAACAGAATGCAACAGAAGGAGAATACGATAGAATATAGCTTGCCCCATTATAAACAGTCTGTTAATGGACAAAGACAGAGCTTTGCTTTTATTTTGCTACCTGCTTTTACATAGAACAAAACATATTCTGTTTTATTGTCTGTCAACATATTATGTATTCAGTAATCAATAATCTTTCAGTTCACTCTATTGGGTGTGGAAGAAAAGCAGTCTTTATCTATTACAGTTACTTACATATTTATTAATGCAAGGGTTGGTGAAGGGGCAGAGCAGCAACAGAAAGATGGTGCAGAGATAGTGCAACACTCAATAGAAGTTGGAAAAACAGATGCATTACAAAATGAAATATTGATGTTTGATTTGCTGAATACTAAGCAACTTCAGGTTAGCTTACCTTTGTATTTTCCTTCATGCAGATTGAAATGAATGCAAAGCAAAGGATTTTATGTTCTTCAGAGTGAGCTGCGGTGCTCTTTATATACTATATCAAAACTGATACCAATGCCCTAATTACTCAATACAAAAGGAATTTTAATTGCAGAAACACTCAGTTTTAGCCTAAAATGCAGTGTGACAGAATCTACTTTGATAACATTATTGTGCAATTTACAGATGTTCAGGAGGTGATATAAAACCATGAAGCAAAAAGCTCCAGTTTAAATTTATGTTCCTTTTATCCATTTCCGGCAAAAGTTTCAATCTGATGTAATCCTGTGTATGCATATAGATGGGATTCGGGTAGCCTGGCCAACAATCTTATCTTTCACTTATCAGAAAAGATAGAAGCCTCATTATCTTGAGCAAAGACCGAAGTTGTTTGCTTATCCTTTTAGGAAGGCTTTTGCGATGCATCTGACAAAGGATCATATGAAAAGTAGAGTATTATAAATAGATAAGGTTTTGGACTTGCCATGGCATAGACGAAAAAATGTTTAAAATAATAAGATTTGAGGATGTAAAAGGTTTGTCAAAGTAGCGGGCTCAAAGCATTTTCATTTTTTTTTTGCTTTTTCTTTTTTTTTTTCCAGAAAAAAAAAAAAAACAGCAATATATTTTACTACCTTGCAGTTCTGAAACACGGAAAACAATTTGGTACTTTAGTTTGTGCATGAATTTCCTCCTCACATATAGGGAAGAATCAAATCACAAAAACATATCGAACATTGTGAACTATTTTGTTTTGGTAAGTTTCCATTTTATGCGCTGCTACTTCAGAAAACAATCTCACAACAATAGTAGCAGTGTTAAAGTAACTTTACAATGAATGTAAAAATGTAACAGTCCATTACCGAGTGCAGAAAAGCTCAATTTTTATGACTTACATTCTTTACAAGGCTAACGTAAATAATTTTATTACATCTCTTTCCATTAAAATAAACTAAAGTGCAGATATATATGAATAAGTGGAATTATACAATCTGAGTTTCCCATCACCTCAAAAGTGTGCCACACATGTTAGCCTATAACTGCAAATTGACAAATGCCTGCTCTTACCTGGCCTAAACTACTGCCAACTCTGTTTATCTACAAGTTAAATAATGCAATACATGTAAAAAACAGTGACAAAATTGAATCATTCTATATGTTTCTGTTATATTCACAAATGCAATAAAATACTAATTCATAGAAATTGATAAATAATTCTGCAAAATGAAGTTACAGTTTAAAAAATATTAATCAACAGCTGTGAAACAATAAGTACAAATGAATCCTTAGAAAAGTTAGTCATTTTTCATTTTGAACATGCGATTATTAAAAATGTAAGAAATTAAAGGAAAAAAGAAGCTTGAAGCAACTATAAATAGCAATTTAATCTAAAATCACTAGTTTCTGCTACCTAGCTTTGAGTTCTATAGGTTTAATTCAGGTCTAACATTTAAATATCTGACGTAAACATCTGACACTTAGACCAGAGGAATACTGAGTACACAAAACAAACCCATCATGGTAAACAATACTGAAGCCATTCAGATGGAATTTCTTTCTAAAATTTACTTCACCTGGCCTTTGCACACAATTGAAACAAATATAATAAACACTTGATCTCTGCAAATTCAAAGCACATTTCCACAGGTATCAAGACTTTCATCATTCTTGCAAGACAAGGATAACAGTGTCAATTTGTCTCCAAGTACTGCTTTATTCTATCTTCACTTTTTACAAAAACTGAGATAAGGCAATAACATGACATAACTAAGTGTGCTCTACTATTCCTACAAGAATGGTGGAGGTATCTTACCTCTGGGAGTAGATTTTATGGCGTTTTATAGCATATAGGTGATCTTACACTCCATAAATTTTGCCTACAAAACTTAACAAGTCATCCCCTCAAAAGGCATTGATCTTAAAAAAGAATAAAGCAGTACTAGGGTGACAAATTGAATATTCAATAAATAAAAATCCAACAAACTAAAAGAACTCGAGCTATCAGGCAAATGCCTCTCCACAAAAAGAAATCTTTTTTACACTTACCTTCTCTAAAGATCCTCTTAATCCAGGTTCCAAGTTCTCAAACTCAAGCAATTTCTCTGATAAATTTTTGTCCAAGCCAAAGTCCTGATAAAGTCAATAAAAACAATATCAGGTTTCAGTTGCAAATGGTTCACTATATAATACAAAATTTACAGAACTAATATCTTACAAACAGTATCTGATCCAAATCCATTTTTACATTGATTGTTCAAACTTTAGGCTGAGTGTCTACAGAGCCCTAATTGTCTGAGAATTAGAAGCATTTCATGACAACAGAGTGTTAACAGTTTAATATCAAATCTTATATCATTTTGGGGAATGGGTAGAAGCAGAGCAAATTGGAAATACTTTCTGTGAAACTTACAATTCAGTTCTTTTTAACTGTCTAATACTAAATCTTTCAGTACTTGCAGACTCTGATTGACAATACAAACTAATGTATTAACTTTATTTGTTTCTCAAATACATGAAATGCAAGGACTGTACTTTAAGGTAAATGTTAATCCACAAGTATGGTTTTTTTCCCGTTTCTGGCTGCACAATAGAATTCATTCCCAAGAAATTATGGTCAAGGCTGTGTGTTTCAACCTATGTATTTCAATAAACAAACTACAGCAGTCATGTTACTGGGCTGATAAACTCAATGCAAAAACAAACACTATAACATACCACTTCTTTGTTGTAGTCGTCACTATCACTTTCACTCTCTACTTTAGGTCCGATATGATTATCCTCAGAATCTGGTTCTGATTCCTGCAGTGGAAACAAAAGAAATGTGGGAGGATAAATTTTTATCTCACTACTTATAGGACAACTAACACAAAATAACCTGAACAGTTCCACTTTACTGGATCCACTCGTAACAATAGCTTGACTTCAGCTCGGATCACTAACTTATAGTCCTTGCAGCACAAATTTACACTCGGTTTGCTGCAATGTTTTGGTTTTTACGTTCTTGTCATGAATTGGTTGATGATCAGACTGCTTCTGAATTCAGCCAAATTGTCAATTTAAAAATTCTGTATCAAACAATACATGTTGATGTGTGTAAGGGTTTTCATTATTATTCAACATTGGCAAAACAATTTACTGCAACACATTAAGACCTGCAAAACGTCTGTTTGCACATCCTTACATTTTTCTGTGTCCCAGTCTAAAATACATTAGACCCTCTCTCTGTTTCTTAAACTTACGCAGTTGTGACACTTTATCACAGCATGGATACACTACTAAATGAGTTTGCCTTGCTTCTAACAAAGGGAGTTCACAGGACTGATGAAAAGGGAAATTGGGACGGATTCAGTTGCTGCTGCCAACGGCACTACCGGGTATTCATCTTTTCTTCTACTCTGCTGTACGGCAATGCCCCAAGCCCATCCCCTCTCCCCCTAGACTCTCCACACCCCAGAGAAATGAAGACCTCACCCGATGGAAAAGACAGAGACAATACTCATACAGCCAGTTACCGACACAGGCGAGACTATCCTACCAAAAATACCATAAGTGTATGTTGTGAAACTTACTTCATATCCCAAGGCAGCTATGTCATGCACGCCAAAGTCCAAGCCATGGTTTCTGGGACGATCATCCTCCTACGACAGCAGAGTAAATAACCATAAGTTTCTCATAACACAGAAGACTAAAAACACCATTAACATCAACAGCTTAAGTTTTTGACTGTTAAGTTTCATGTAGAATTATTTCATGCATTTCAGTTCATGAACTGCTGTGATAGACGAGATATGAAACTGTCATTACTTTTATTGAAAGAGAGACTTGACCTCTCACAGAATTCCTAGAGCTGGCTTGTCAAAGATGTTCATCCCTAAAACTCTGATGGATTTCCTTCCAACTAGACTTGAGAAAAACATATGTCACAATAAGTTATTACACTGTACTCTTAATCCTTTACAAGTATAAATAAAGCACTTATAATGACAATTTTATTTTTGACTGAACAGTTTCTTTTTTTGAGGCTCCTAATCTTGATCAAAAGATTGGAATGTGAAAATGGAAAGGAAATCATATCAGGCAATAAAAGACAGAAATGAAGGAGAAACGGCAGGGTGGAAAGACAGAAGAATGGATGAAAAAATCAATGAACAGATGGAAATGCAGAAGCTGTGTGGAAGAAGAGGTCAGAATGCAGAAAACATGAATTGACACATTAAACTAAGCAAAAGAGCTCACATCATCTTCTTCATAGTCTCCAGAGTACACAGGAAGACTGACGCTACTTGTCACATTCAAGCTCTTTGATTTCAAGGATCCAGTGGTGGTGTTAAAGCTACCCCTCATCTGAAATAGACACATAAAATCAAAGGTGGAATATAATTGCTAAATCAATTCTTATATCAAAAGCTTCAGTCATTGAAGAAAAAGAAAGAATGTGGCAAAACAATGTATATCAAGTGCGGTCATTTTAAAAAACAAGAGCCCTATGTAACAAATTTGTAATTAAAATGGTGATAGATGTTTGCTGACAGTTACTGTTTCCTTTTAATGTTGCCTGATATGAAACTAACACCAACTTGTCTAACCTGCTGAGAGTTCCCAGCTGATCCCCTGACGCCTGATGCCCCTCCTGTGCTGTCAGCTGATCTGAGTGGTCCCAGAGGGTTTGGACCGCCCTTGTGTAATTGTGGGGTCCCCATACTTGGCTCGGCCTTCAGCGACAGTGGGTTCAACTATGAACACCAAACATGATGGCTATTTATTATAGATACTGGCTATATTTGCTGTTACAATTAGTATAAACATAACAAAGATATAAAGAAGCCCTTAGTTCATTCCTCTACATTTACGTCATGGCCACAAATGCAGGCTATCCATCTTTTTTCTTGATGGTTCCATTGTTATGATTCTGTTGCCTGGAATTTTTGTCTGCATCTTTATGTAGTTGTCAAGTAAATTAAATAAGCAGTACACCTAGCTCTTCAGATCCACAAATGTGTGGTGCATGAACTGATCAAAAGACTTCTTGACATAAAGAAATGTCATGTCTGACACATGACATCATAAACAGAGTGACTTGTTTCCCAAATGGCGAGAAAACTGCATGGGAAAGTAGGTTTTTACAAAACTGTCCAAAACCTTTCAAACAGTTAGTGCACTCTATTCTTGGTTCTGATGGACTGTTTCATAGTGTAACAAACTACAATTTTTCATAAGTAATGTAACAAACTACAATCTCTTTCTGCTGCATTCTATTCTGTGTTCTTTCACAGGCTCATAAACTACCGCAAAAGCCTTTCCGATTTTCCCTTCAAACACATCATCTCGAGTTTCCCATAATGCACATCTGACTTTCACAAGAATGATTCCAATAGCTATTTTTCTAACCCCATCAAAATCTGTTAGGACATCTGAGAACCTCATGCATAAGTGAATCTCTAAATACTTTATTTCCCCAAAGTATCTTGATGCATGCAGATTTTATGAAAGTATAAGAACTGTGTCTACCCTGATAATACATATTACAAATCACCACTCTGGTAATAAAAAGTAATAACATCAAACCTTCTGGCCAGGAGCCTTTGTTAATGGACCCAGTTCATCTCCTCCACCTCCTCCTGCCCCCTTCTTTTTCTTGCCATCCTCTTTCACTTTTCCTTTCTTCTTGTTCACTGTAAAAATGAACATTCTTATATCTCAAAAAGCGCTAAAATTTACAATAAACCCTGCCTTGTTACAAGGGGTACATTCTCAGCTCACATTGTCATTCTTTAATACAAGTAAATATCACATTTTACTTGTTATATCATAACGAAAGCATCAGGTAAAAATGTACACACATGACTGATCTGATGCCAGGAATGTTGATGGAAAAAGCTTATCCACTTAATTATATTACTCATACTAATGAAGTTTAACTGCTACAAACAGAAAATTCTACTTTATTCCTAACAAGTATCTCAATAAAATTAATACAAGATAATTTTAGAACTTATTTTGCGTGCCAATAAATGTTTAATTAAGTTTCATACTATTCTTGTCCACAGTGATCTTCTTCCTCTCTTCCAAAACCATATTTTTATAGAACTCATCACAAGGATGATCCCAAATGCTGTCTCCTGTGGCAAAGTTGAAATAGTATACATCTCCAGTAGGCGTTTGACTGCAAAGGAAAAAACAACAGTGCCATAAAAGTATACTGGCACAGAATTATAAATCTCCAGCAACAGCAGAGGAACACAGAATATCACAGAGAATAAAGCCATATCGAAATTTTACTGTGCAAGTAACTTAACTGAATCCTTTTTTTCAGTAAAGCACATAAAATTGTACAAATAATGACCATCTTGTAGCAGTAAATATATTAACAGTAAAAACCAAAAAATTATTTTACTAGCACAGGGAATAAAGTTGTTAAGTCATGGTAGGTCTGAATGCCACTTTGACAGACATTTTACAGAGGCAACGGTTGCCTTTCTGAAATTCTGGTGGGTGTCATTCCATAACATCTGATCACAGTGAAAGGAAAGCTTGACATTTGTAGTAAACAAGAGTGTAACAAGGTTTTCTCACTCTCCTGAAAAAAGCTTTGAAACAGAGATGCCTTCACTCCCTGAGGCCAGCAATTTATTGTCAAAAAAATGTCCAGTCCAGTCAAGCCAAAAAAGAAAGTCACCAGAAACAACTGAAAATAGTCAGGCTTTCACACTATCCTATTCCACATACAGCATTTATATAACATTATTTTTAGTTATAAGAATCATTCTCATAACACTGACATTGCTAATAGAGCAAAGTGTTATTATGCTTACCAAGGCCTCCAGTGTTCTGGAAGAGGAGCATTGATTCCTTCTCTTGCAACCCATAAAAGATGCTGTTCCTTATCTACTTCAATTCCTATTGAAGCTGCATACTCCATAATTTCTGTGGAAAATTCAGAATGAAATATTGAAAGAATGCTTCACAAAAACTACACTACTAATGCAAAATAAATTTACAAACGTCAGATAGCTCTTGAAATCATTGTGACACCCAAGACACAGGATATCGAGACAACCAATTCATCATTTTCCATCCGCCGGCTTGTGCACGTACCATCCATGTCAACAATGCAACAATTCGCACCAAACCCCCTTCATAATTGAACGAAAAAGACTAGTACCACAGAGCTCTGTATCTATACGCGCACAAGCTGTGGACATATAGTGAAAGAAGGAATGGTCCGTCTCGGGTGACACTGCCATCCACTTCTTTTGACTTATAATGGCAGTGCATTCATTAAAGAAAAAAAACAACACCAACAACTGATGCAGACCAGACATTTTCTTTTCACACAAAGTTACACTATTTCTAGCAAAATCTCTGTTAAATTACAATCTCCAGCAGCTTAGAAAACAGAAGTCGAGTTAATTTTACAAACAGTTCTCCATAATAACAACAAATCTTATAGTAAATAGACAATTAAATGATGAAATTAAATAACTATGTTTCAAGATAATAAACCACCCTATTCTCAGCCATTAATGAAAGGTATTATTTGTTACGAACAGATTTACACTGCATACATACCTTGCTCTGTTGGTTCATAGTTCTCATCGTAATCCTCTTCAAGGATCATCTGATCATTGACCATCATCTTGACAACTTGTCTTGATTTGTAACTCGTACACAAAAGAATCTAAGTAAATTGCTCACACATTCAAGCAACTGTTCCTGTACTCTAAAAGACTCTGTGTCTTCTGTCTTCCCAGTAAAAATTATAAATTGATAATTTGTCTGACATAAGCTCCCGTTGAATAACAATATATGATATCTATACTGTGGCAAAGTCTGTCATATGAAGATAGACCAGCATTCACTGTAATCTCAGCATTTCATCAGGCAACAGAACGGTGAGCTTTTTCCTGCCAAGCCATTATTTTGCCTGGAGAAAAAAAGAAACCAGCTAATAGCTTACAGCTGCAATAAAAACGGGAAGGCAAACACAATAACAATAGAAACCTATAGATGACCCATGTGCATGACCCTCTGGTCAATAGACATGTAAAACTGAGAACAAGAACAGTTCAATATAAAGAATCATTTTGGCTAATTTCAAAACAAAAGAAATTGCTCATTATGTATTGTATCTGTAACTTTTATATGACATTCATGAGCTTATACTCATAAGTGTAATACATGTACTAATAACAATTTAAGTCGTATGAAATGACAACCAAACAGGCAGGCATAGAAATAGTGGGTATCACAAGTCAGGATAATTCTGACTACTGTTCTGACAAATCCATCTCCTTTGATATCAGTGCGTCCCAGGACAAGCAATTCATTTAGCATCATGTTGAAGATGGGTACGCCTAAGTGAAAAGCACTGTCGGGATAAAATGTTATAAAATTGCAGCACACAGTGAAATGGATGACAATGGGGAATTTCATAATCACTAATTACAAAAGTGTGACGAGTTTTATATCCAGGCCACTCAGTCCTTATTCCTTATCCGGGTCTTAATCTCATTCCTGATCCTATCTCTTACCTTTTCAACCAGACAATAAAATTTACATTACTACTGAGTTTGATATTTGCAAGTGACCACAGCTCATTCCTGGTGCCCCTTCTGTCTCCATGATAGTTGATTCTGCTCCAGAAGAATTTGAATTGTATTTCAAAGGTTGCATTTGTGGCCACATTGTGTTTAATTTAAATGCATGGTTGGCAGTTCTAATGGCACGGTAAATTGCTAAAAAGTATCTTCAAAACACATTTATTCCGGTGCTGGACTATGTCATATTAACTGATGACTAACTTGACTTATTCAATGGGGCTAGGCCAAAGAGATAGAATGGTAAACTACCTGGGCTAGGCCTAGAATCTACACCTAGTGAATTTGCTAGCCTGGGCATGTCCACATCCATTTTTAAATGGTCCCAAATCCTTGCTGCCTTCTGCAAAAATTGTTCAGGTAATATGAAATTAACACTGCTTTAAAAAATTTTGCCTTCACTACTGAAAACTTTACCTGCAAATGGTGACAATTTAGAAACTTTGGAAAAATTCTGAACATTTTCTCGGTGGTCGCCAAGCTCAACAAATTAGTGGGTTCTTCCAAAACATGGATTTCAGGTTTAACAAAATTGCAGCGCAGTCTTCCTGTTTGGTTAACGAAATAAATCTTCGATTCTCATTGACCTGAGTGGAAAAAAAAATAAACAGACTGAAAATTATTATAATGACCTTAATTTACTCTATTATGGACATGTAAGTTAAAGGAAACTGTGTGCACAATATTTCAAACTTGTGCAACTATTCCTGCCATTCAAGTACTAATTTGAGTGAAGTCGGTTTGGACGACACGGACAAAAAGACAACTGATCACGTGATATTGTTTGCAAACATGGCGGCGAAGTTGGAGTAACTTTTTCCTTTACTGTGTTTGAAACATCTTGCAACTTTGTGTTAGTTGATTTCTGATTGTAAAATGGATTAAATGTGTTACCAAATAGTTGGAACATGGCGTCTGGGGATACCTCGGCTACAACAAATACAACTCGGGAGTTTTTACGTTCATTTTCAGTGATCGAAGATGTGGAATCGGAGTCGGATTCTGACTTCGACGAACTTACGCCTATACCAGAAACACCTGGAGACGGCCTGGAAGATAACCCTGAAAATGAGGTTGATGGTGGTGAGTTTCGTTACATTTCTATAGAAAATGAATTTGTCCCAATAGAATTTTACTCAGAGTTCAAAGGAACTTCACAGTTTTATAAGTTTAAAGTTTTGTAATTTATGAAAAACTGACTGATCATTTGTAACATTTTTAACGATATGGATGGGCACGTAAATGTAACGGATAAAAGGAAATGATCTGGATAGACTCTGTAATATGTTTACAACGGGAAAATTGATTTTGATTTTTATAAAAAACACCTAAGGCAGGAACAAGATTATTACAGATATTGCCTTTTTTTTGGCAATTTGTATAAAAAATAGTTTTTAAACCCAAAGATTGTAGCATATTCACTAATATAGTAATAACCAGTTACAATGCTTTAAATTATCTTGTTCGCCTGGTATTTTTGGCAATTTTTTAAAAACTAAGTTTGCTTAAAACTACTTTCAAAAATATCTCGGGGCACTACCCTTTCATTTTGGAAGAAGGGATTGATTATGAGTTTTTTGTATAGATGTTAACTGGTCAAGGAAGTGGTTTTAAAGGTAACGGTAACTTGCCAGTTAATTATTATATTATTATTATTTTTATTTTTTTTGGTAGGCCCAACTGAGTCATAGTTGTTCTTTTTAGGTAAATTATTTAAAAACTTAAAGTTGTGAAATGATGTTAAATTACAATATTGTCACTGAATTTTAAGGAGTGCCTTTATATATTACATCTTCAACAATTTAAATTTGTAAAATGTTAATTAATCTGAATGAACATTATATAAAGACAGTAGAAAAGATTTTTTTTTAGACTGTACTATGTATTAATTACTATAATAAGTAGTAGAGAGCAATAATTTTTTTCTAACAATAAAAACTTGTAAAGTGACATCAAACATTCTTAATTTTTCTGTAATATTCTTTAGATGCATTTCTTATTTGAAAAGAATTAACCACACAAGAATTCTGTAATATAGTAAGGTGGAATTTGAATGAATCTCACATTAAATGAAATTGCACATTTCAGTTAGTTGTGATTGTTTGTATCATTCTTTTTCTCCTGTGCACCCATATGATATATTTGTTGTATAATTTAATGGATTTGGAAAGCATAATATATTAAATCAGAGTTTAAAAACTGCAATACATTTGAGTCTTTGACTTTAACAGAGAGTGACATTCTGTATTTAACGGAATATTACTGCAGACTAGAGCATGTATTGTAATATTTTAATAAGTATACATATTGGATCTTTTTAACATTTCATGAACTATTGCATGTGGTCTTCATGAGTAATTTTTATCCCTTGTTTCTTTCTGCATGTCACTTCAAGTCTTTTCCGTTGAGACAGGTTTTCAAAATTTTGCAACTTCAAGTGGTAGTGGTATGCAAAAATAATAATAATAACTTTTCTGAAGCCTGCATAACAGTACTTTTCATTAACCTTTGGCAGTGTATTTGGTTTATGGTGCAGTGTTCATGTTGCAGCAATAACAAACTCAAGTAACAGTGCTTGTTCAATGTATTCGGTTCCTTAGTTTTACTTAATATTATAGTGTAATCATTATTTTTCATTACTTTGGGTTCAGTGTCTTTTGTTTTTAAAACAGCATATATTATGAAGTTGTCCAGAAATAATCTGTACTCTCTAGCTGTATTGCTATATAATTAGTATAAAAATGACTGTAATCGACCCTTTCAAATTTCCTATCTAGATGCTAGTGACTAATACTAGTAATATTCTTAGTCATGTATTGTGCCAGAGGAATTGGTGCATTTTGTCTTTACTTTCTTCCAGAGTTAAACAGCTGGAGGATACAATATAATATATATTTTATACATAATATGCATTACATCTCTCATTTTGTAATGTGAAATGAGTGAGAACTAGAAGAATGATATCTGAGCCAGATTGAATAATTGAGAGCAAGAGCATGTTCTGACAGTGAAAGACAGTTTATCTTTGCTGATCTTGTTTGTTATGCTGACTGGTTACACTTCTGTCTGAGAAATGGGAAATTAGAAATTCTAAAAATAGGGTTCAAGAGCTTTCATCAGGGGGAAAGGAAAGATCTGGATCAAAGCAGATTTGGAATTTCCAGTATGATAGCCAGAATCCTACCAAAATGTACTTAAGTTTTGTTTAGGCCACTGTAGAAATTCTTTCCTAGTCACAAAAATCGAAAAGACAGAAAGGGGGGGGGGGGGGGGCTGCAAAATATAGAAATTAACAGTTTGACCACAAAAAATTGTTTTGTATTATTTTTATTACTGTCCAGCCAGTTCGAAGTCATTGCGTTGCTCCGCTATACAGGCCTGTTCTATTCCATTTAAATTAGTGTGTCAGTTTTGGTGTCCATAGTAATGAGAGTTAGGGCTGGCACCAGTGGAAGGGCCCGTCGCGTTGTTACACTTCTCTGATAGCGTTCTGTCATCGTTTAATGGTTTTCTTGAACTACGTACAGGATCGTCGCTGTACGTCTTTTTTCTTTTTTATCTCCTTGATAAACTCCCAATTCAAATATGACAAGTGCATTATAAAGTGTATATATATCAGTTATCACTCAGGGTCGTTCTGTATGCCATTGTCTGTTTGTGTCCTTTCCCCCCTCCCCGCCCTCAGAGATAATGTTGCTGGTACTATAGATAAAGAAATGAGTCAGTTTAAAACGCTGCTTTTGCCCATCCAGCGGACAAGATTGCAGTAGGATTCATCGCTATTATATCAGACATCAGTACAGAACCTAGAAATAAAGCCCGTCTATAGTAAAATCCAGTCAGTTGAGTCTGGCATTCTTACATTGACAAATTTGCTCTCATGGAGACATAACAGAGAATTGAGAGCTTAAAAATAGACTCCGAAAATATTATTCATGGGTGTTTGACAGCAGTATAGAACACAGAAACAAAACCTGTCTGTAGTAAAACCTAGTAATTTGAACCCGGCTCTCTTATATGTACTGAGAAATCAGTTGTCATGGAGAAATAGCAGAAAATTGAGAGCTTATCTCCGTAAATTTTATTATATGTAATTTGATCGCAAAATGCCGTTTCTTACCTCTTCTTGCAAGACGTGATAAACATGCAGGAAAAATACAAGAAAAGAGGGCAAATAGCCATGGGCTTAGACAGAGGGTCAAGCAGCCATGGGCTTAGAGGGCCAATAGCCTTAGATCAAGAGGGCCAATAGCCTTAGATCAAGAGGGCCAATAGCCTTAGATCAAGAGGGCCAAAAAGACTTAGGCTGGGGCCTTCGAGAAACAAAAATCTTCATCGTCCTCTTCTCTGCCCCCCCCCCCTCCTTTTCTCCCCCGATACACTTTCAGTCCCAGTCTGTGTATAGATAGTAGGCCTACATGTATGTATTATCTGGGTGAGAAAAGTGGGGGGGGGGGGGGGGGGGCTCGTTGAAAAAAGTGAGAGGAAGGGCGATGAAACGCAGACAGGTTGCCGCTGCTGTGGGCAGTAATTTGCATGTTTACATTGTATCGACATTTAGAGTACATCGGCCGATATGGATGACGATATTTCCCGGGGAGAAATTGATTTTGTGAAAACCACAGTGACAGGTTTATTCGACAGACTCATCACTGATTGCCACGTCACATCGGACATTTGATATAAAATTCAACCAAGAATAAGTTTCAGTTTGGAGAGAGCACGTCGACGCGATAACGGTCACATTGTGCTGAGAAGAAACAAACCGTTAGTCAGAATATAACAGGCAGAGAAATAGGACAGGAGACGACGCTACCAGAAGACCTTCAACAAAGAAAGAGCATCGTAAAACATTACATTTAAAAATCTTTGACCTTTCTTTAAAAAGTTGCATTTTAAAAAAAAACAACATTTATTCACCTTCGCCATTTATTCACATTTTATTTTTGTTTATCGGAAACTAGGGTTTTGTATTAATAACGCAGAGATGTGTGGTAGTAAGCCAGTAGGATCATATTTGTTGACTGGAATATCACCAATGGAATATCGACGTTACCGACATTTCTCCCAAATGTCAAAGTTCAAGTGTTTCTATTGTGGTCATAATATAAATTTACGGTATTTTATACCGGCAGATAATTGTCAGTTTTCGTATCTTGAAACTTGAAAATGCTATTATTATTAACGGCGATTTTTTTTTTTTCTCTCCTGTTCTTTGAAACACGAGGCCAGACTACGTGTATCAGCGGACAAAACGTGGAGATACCTACCTGTCCGTTTGTCTGCCTGTCTGTTTCTCTCTCTCTCTCTCTCTCTCTCTCTCTCTCTCTCTCTCTCTCTCTCTCTCTCTCTCTCTCTCTCTCTCTCTCTCTCTCTCTCTCTCTCGCTCTCTCTTTCTTCCTCTTTGTTTCTGCCCCCCCCCCCACTCTTTCTCTTTATTTCTCTCTCGCTCGCTCTCTGAGGAGTTCAAAACGCGGTGGGTTAAGTTATGCTGTCGTGTCTGTAGATCCTTTGACACGCAGAGAAGAAAAGGAAGGAGAGGGAAGGCAAGAGAAGTAGCGATTGATCCGAAATTTCTCACCTCACGCCTCGACATGATAATAACATAAATATTGAGAGATCTCGAAGGCCCGGCGATTGCAACAGATGACGAAGTCAGCGATTCGAAATTGATATTAAGTTGGCCTGACTGCACTTCATTGAGCGTTACACAGCTTGCAATATACAGGGTATTTGCTTACGAGATGAATTCAGTAGTTAAAGGACAAAGATTGCCGTATATGCATTTATTATATGCCAATCAATTACAAAAACCAATAAGCTCTTGTGCGTGGTTATTCCGTGAGTTTAGCGTAACTTACGAATCCAAACAAACGAGACGAAATGAAGCTAGTAGACGTTTGCGTGGTTATTCGCGAGTTCAGAGTAACCTGCAACTCCAAACCAACGAAACAAAATGAAGCTAGTAGATGTTTGCTTAGTTATTCGTGAGTTTAGTGTAAATTACAAATTCATCCTTACAAACGAAGGCAGTTCGGGAAAGATTCATTTCGTGAGAATGGGATGGGATCAGCTGTGTTTTAAGACTGAAATTTTTCTATCCGTTTCCAGTTGTGATACGCTAACGAACTACAACTGACAAGTCTTTTGTCCGTGGTTACAGACCAATTGTAGTTAAGTACTTAAAGGGACGGAAAGATATTGGCGGGTGCACGCAGATTGCAAGGTGGTTTGGGAATTGACATTACCGTATGCAGTTGTTATAAGCAGATTAGTTCTTAATAACAGCAGCCCTTTTGTCCATGATCATTCATGAATTAAGGTCGGGTCCCACGAACAAACGAGACGAAATTACGTATAAAATGGCAGATGTATGCGGCCCGCAAGGTACTAGTAGTGTGCTAAAGATCCACTTCACTAGTTGAGAACCCTTGACTTGTTAAAATCGAGGTTGCCGTTTGAGTTTGTTTTGCATAAAAGAATCACTAGTAACAACAGCCTTGTACCCGTCGTTGTCCATGAATTAGGGTAAACGTTTCCGAAAAAAAGGGAGGGGGGGGGGGGCGAGCAGCCGAGGTTAATACAAAGAAGACAACCCTACACGAATTACAGATGCTTCCTCAAGATATTTCTCATTCTTGGAAGATACATATTGACACTGAATAATGATTAATTGGCTTGACTGTGACTCATTACGAATTACTGAGTATGCTCATTGTAACCTCAGCATTGACAGTTGTCTATATAATCCAGGTAACAACATGCCGCCGCAAACTCCATGCAGCATAGCATAAAACAAACATTGATATTTCGAAAGATTTCAGACTGGAGAATAATTACGCTTGGTCAATATGCAGGTTATTGGCAGAGGAACAGAGAGAAACTATTGGCACAGATACAAAATAAGCAGTGGTGTTAGTATCTCCAGAACATCAGATGTAATAATGATAGCAGTCTAACATTGTGGCTCTGTTCCATGGCCTGCCCCTTAAGTTTCCTAGGTTCAGACTAATCAGTTCGGGTGACTTTCATTGTAGTGTCCAAAAAAAAAAAAATGTCGTCAGCCATAGTAGCCTGGTATTCAAGCTGGTGTTTATCTTGAGAAACAAACAAACAAAAAAACGGGGATGGGGGGGGGGGCGGGGTACCCAAACCCGCCATTTCAGCAACAGCCCGGCGACTTCAGGAAAATTCAGCCAAATTTGGTTCAAAACCAGTCCAAAGGTCTCCGATTTAGGCCACCATGTCACAGACGTATGACAGATACGAGTTGTGTACTATGAACGTGACAAGCAGTTCGTCGGAAGTTTTCGCAAATCGGCAATTTTTAAACCTGAAGGGTTTTTAATCTTGTAGTGCGAAATGTTGTACACTTGCATGTTCTCCTTGTGATAGAATTATCTGATAACACTCGCAAATATAGTGCCTTGTCGGTCGATGAAGTGCAGAAATAGTGCATACCCTGCACCATGCTTTTCTTTGTCAGATACAAAGTCTGGGTGATAAAGACTTTATACTAGACTTAGATGGGCCAGAGGTACGTGAGATCAGACCAGTGGTGACCTGACAAGGAGTATTTAATGGATAGCTTAAACTGATTAAGTCCGTGATTTATGTAAACATTTCTTCCAGGTAAAACAAAGAAGACAGCGCACTAACTTTGGACACATTTCAAATAAATGGCTCTTGATAAAGCATAATGTGTTTTGTTTACTTTCGTACACAAAATCAATTTGTGAGATTGAAAAGGAGAAGAAAAAAAAAAAGTAGACTTTTCCTGGTTTTAGAAGGGCCATCTCATATAATTAACTTGATAATTAGGGTTTTTTTTGGCTTGTTCGACAGTTTGTAAATACGCCGCCCGCCTGTTGTTCGGAGAGGAAAACCCACAACGCAGATATTTGTGGTAATCACAATTCCATCCGCCATTGAAATTGTGACCTGAGCACTGTACGCTAATTGGATGGCTGTTTCATGGCAAGAAAGACTGGACAATCAGGGGCATCGGCAGAATAAATAAAATGGTTTCTGTCTCAATTGCCCGCTTCATTCTTCTTCCTTTCACATTCGTATGGCTGTCTGTTTTGTGTAATCATGTTGGGTTTTTTTATTTTTGGTCTATTACTGCCATGATTCGCCTCTGTTTCCCTTGAGACTGTGGGCGCTAAGCTGTGGGGAAATGAATGCCATGGTGATTATCTCATTTATAAATGTTGTCCGATATAATATGCCAAGGGCTTTTGTGATCTATCTATCTATCTATCTATCTGTCTATCTATCTATCTATCTATCTATCTATCTATCTATCTATCTATCTATCTATCTATCTATCTGTCTGTCTGTCTGTCTGTCTGTCTGTCTGTCTGCATCTATCTATCTATCTATCTATCTATCTATCTATCTATCTATCTATCTATCTATCTATCTATCTATCTATCCATCTTGGTGTTCATTCTTTCATTCAGCGATAAAGCTGGGGTCAGTACAAAGCATTAAACATATAATTATTCCATAAATGATTTGGCTTAAAAGTACCAGATGACATCACAAATTAATGCGAATCAAAAAATTTAAAACTGGGTACTCAACACCAAATAAAATTACGTCTGTTATTTAAATTAGAAGTAAAATAATACATGTAATGATAATGTACTTCTTTGAAGAGTTGCATCCTGTAGCCACTTGTCTTATCCTGTTGGGTTTCTTCTCAGTGGTACGCGTGTTGTGGGTCATCTGCCGGAGAGGAGGGGTGGGTGGGGTGGGGGCGGCTATTACTTCCGGATCAAAGTCTCAAGTGTCTCGTTGTGTTTTTTTTCTTTGGAGGGCCGAAAGCAATTTTGTCTATACGAATCTAGAGTAAGAAAATGAGGAGGGGGGGGGGGGGCCGCATATGAAGTATAGAATAGAAAATGCGACATACAATCTGCAAAATAGAGACATTCAACGGTGACTAAACGTTAGTAATATCATAATTATGTATGGGGTGGGAATTTTCGGAAATTTCCCGATTTCTGGATTTTTCTTTTTTGAGAGGAAAGTACTTCTTTATTGGGAAACACCGTTTTCCGTGATGTTTTATATTATACTAGATGAGCTACCGGGCATTGCCCGGAATAAACAATCATGTGCCCCCCCCCCTCTCTCTCTCTCTCTCTCTCTCTCTCTCTCTCTCTCTCTCTCTCTCTCTCTCTCTCTCTCTCTCTCTCTCCCTCTCTCTCTCTCTCTCTCTCTCATATAATAAAAGTAATAATTTAGGGTCTTGCTTCAGAACTCATGCGCACCAGAACACTACGCACCAAACTGAACGCTTGATACAGTTACTTTTTATGACATGCACGGTACAATATACATTACGAAACAAACATGCAAAAATACAGAAGTTACAGAGCAATAAACATTATTTATTAAAAATACACGCTTGAAGTAAAAAACTTTTTATTATAGCCATCATCTTCCTTATCTCAATAGCCACCTTCCTGCCAAATTTAAGGCCTGAAGAGTGTATAGTTTGGTCAGTTAGTCATGCCAAAGGTTGCAAGTTACTGAAATATATAATAGATTATGTCTCGTTGTGTCTTGTCCTGCAGGATGTAGCTCTCAGCCAATGATCTCCATCCTTCTGTTTCTCGTCCGTCGTGTCCATGCCTGTCCACACGTCGGCCGCAACATCATCTCTCCATCGTCTCTCGGGGCGACCTCTTGTTCTCCGTCCTTTTCTAGGCCTCCATTCACGGAACATTTTTCTTATAAATGTATGGACCAATCAGTAGCACTTGCCATCCCTGATCTGAATGTTTTGAGGATGGAGCGCGGTTGAAAAAACTAAGTGGCTTGTTGGTTTAGCTTTGCAATTGTTGCTGTTGTTGACTTCAAAAGGTCGGCGCAGTGTTGCTGGAAGCATTTTTGAACTGAAGTATAGGACTGTAAGGTGTTCACTGTTCTGTAAATCGTCCGCTTGTATCGGCTACAGTTACTGAGAAAGTTGAAACCGTGCAGTGAAGTTTTCAAGCCAATAATGATTCATTTGTTGTCAGTAGGGTCAGTAGTCGTTTGGTCTTTGCAGCTTAATGACCATGTCTCAAACAGTCGTTTCAGCATCCATGGTTTCATAATATACCCTTGACATTATTCTAGCATGTCCCAGAACAGCATCCGCGCAAAGTATTACCTTCCTTTCCATTCCCATTTACTCTTTGTGCATCTCTGAAAGTCTGATATTTCTTAATCAGTCTGTCTACAGTACTGTTTCTCAAGGTGGGGATTTTGTCATAAAAATCTAAATTTCATAGTGTATTTTAACTTAATTGTATAGATAAACAGTTACTTTTGTTTCTTTATGTCGTATCGATGGTTTCCTTGTTTAGCTCGGAGTAAAACATTGAACTTCCCAGGCGCATGGGTTGATGGTTAGGCACGGGCTAATTTTTTTTTTTTTTTAACTGAAGTGGGGTATGGGGCAAAAACGTTTGAGAAACGCTGGTCTACAATGATGATGCATACCTGTTCAAGTTGAAGTATTGTGTTATAATGCTTCGTTTCGAGTGTGTTTACCGCCAGCCTCTCCATATCTTCACCCTCAACAACTGTGTTGTACATCTGTCATTAATGTAGTATTGTTGGAACTCTTACAAACATGATTAGTTCATATTTGGTTGGGCGGCATGCCATAGCAGTGAGTGATGGAACTCGCGTCTGTTACAGGCGTTTACATTAATTGATAGTCCTCGTTGTGCAAAATGGTTATATGCGTTAAGTACAGGCGTGACCAGTTTTACAGAGAGGAAAAGTGGTGTGGTGCGCGAATGAAGCTGCGATATTTAACATTTCTTGAACAATTTCGGCCAAATCAATCATTTTAAAGAAGTAAATTTACAATAGTTCATGTTTTTTTCTGTGTAACGGTTTCCTGTCTTCTGTTGTTTCCGCCATGTCAGTTACCCACCCCTGTTTGTTTTTCGGCTACGCCCATGATAGTATTGCGTGGTGTTGTGTCAACCATCTACCTGAGGCAGGTAATGCATCACAGTGTATTTACACCACAGTCAGCTGGTTCAGAACTTGGTAAACCACACTCGCACATACAGTGTTGTATTCCTAGTTTGAAAAAACAAACAAACAAAAAAGAGCGGCGAGGTCAAGCAGTTTGTGAGATGTTCTGTTTGTCGTTGATGGATGAAGGAAAGTGTGAGACAAGCCGGGAGCCATGAAATGGGAAGGAAAGAGGGATTAGTTCTGAATCACGAGAAAAAGAGGGAGAGGGAGAGAGGGCGCGCTCCGCTGCTGAGCCACTTCAGAGAGATAGAGAGAGAGTGTGTGAGTGAATGTACGAGAGAGAGAGATTAACCATTAATCAAGAGACAAAGGCTGAAGGAGGATCCAGGAATGAAAAAAAAAAACTGCTTGTTATGAGAAAAACCAGGAAGAAACGCATCTCACTGTTTGCGACCACAAATACAATAATTATGATCACAACAGAAATCTTACACGCATATTTATGTCATCCGGTAGTCTATGTCTGTATTGCAATGAATGTCTTTTTGCCTAGATGTTATCTTGTTCTCCTTGGTATCATTTAATTTTGTACCAAATGAACTAAATGTATGTACAGTATAATGAATTTCCTGACAGTTTTACGTGAAACGGTTTTGAAAGATCGGATGTATATATATACCATGTACTATGTTACGGGATCTTTGAACATTAAAGGGATGTCGGTAGCATTTGGATCAGTTCTGCACCTGTACAAAACTATAAACTATTTTACAGCCAGGGAAACCAATGAGCACTGCGGTCTTGGTGTTTAAACAAGAGTGTTCATGCATAATGAACGTTTTGGACAATTGCCGCCTTGTTCACCGGGAAGACCAGCCACTTACCATTCTAAAGTAATATAGTGGGCAATTTGAATAGGGCTTGAAACCGTGTCGAGGGAGATTGTCCGGACATAGAGATACTCAAATAATACGCCCGGGGAGAACTTGTGGGTTTTGCCCATTGTCAGACTTTCCCCGATGCTTTTGCACTTAATTCATGCAGCATGTTTTGAATTCAATATTTCATTACCGTGTGTTTGTTTGAGTGTTCTTTTCTGCACACTGGGAAAAGTAAGCGTTTTGTTGTTGTTTTCCAGGGGGCGTGGCTAGCTATCTGACCACATGAGATGGTCTGTGATCAGTGATGAGCAGTGAATTCGTATCTCTGCAATACTGAAACAATTACTTTGTATTGAGGCAAAGAAAAGCAACAAAAAATAATAATAATAATAAGGGGGCGGGCATGTGCGCAGCCCAACAGAAATGAGGGAATGGGGGACATACAAGATGTCACTTCAAAGCTTTTCTGAGTTAATGGCCTTCATTGTAGTGACGGGTTTTTCCGAAATTGAAACGATAGGAAGGTGGCAAAATTTTTCAGACATGTCCAAAAAAAAAGACATCAGGACATTTGGGGGGGGAAAATCTTGTTTAATTTCATAGTGCGCTTGTAACATTGTTACTTATTGACTGGTTGGCCCGCTGACTCGGAGACTACACATATGTGATTTTTAAAGTTGCATTTCGATCATCAGTGTGTAAATTGAAATGCAGAACGAAATTTCCTATCTTAATTTTTAGTTCCTTCTACTCGAAGAAAAGGCGTCTTTTCTTCCGGCTCATAATGTTGGAGCACTTTTTTCTATTCAACTCAGTTGTGATTCAAAATCAACTAAAGTTTTAAAAGTATAGCGAACTTGAAGACCTTTTAAAATATGCCCAAATATATCTTCATGTCCTTCTGTGCGTAATATGACATTTTGTAGCATTTAAAGCCTTTCAAGATTACTCTGGAGGACTTACCACACCTGGTATGCATGCATTTCCATGGCGTCATGCCAGCCTGTTTCGTTACACACTCGATGAAGGATACAGTATCTGCATGTTTGGGTTTTTCTTTTGGAAAACATCCAATATGTTTGTTGTGCTTACTGTTGCCCGGGCCACAGGTTGCCAAGTATCATTTATTTTGTTTACCACTGCATCACAAGAGCAGTGAGGCGCAGAGGAGACTTGGCTGTTTTACCTGAGAATAAAGTGATTTTATGCAGATACGTGTCAGCATTCTGTGGGATAAAAAGTTATTTAATGGGAGGAGATGGAGCTGTGCTGCCATTGATTCAGTAGACATAATAAAAAAGGATTAGGGGTACTGGGGTAAATGAAGAGAAAGTATTCAAATTCAACCACATCAAAGAGATGACCCGCCTAAAAAGACACAGTTGATCATGATTATTTCTAAATCATTTTTAGATTTTGCATTCTCAGTTGTGCCATCTTACTATACCGTGTAATGTTGAATTCTGTCTCTGTCTTATTTATTCAATGCATAAATTTAGAAGTT
>OZ007570.1:47556555-47596555 GCA_963931925.1 Onchidella celtica
TACAACGTGAACAACGCAGTAATAGAGAAGAAAACACCATCCTTCAAATTGGGATCTCCTCATGAGGAAGGACTAAAACCCGAAGCCCCGCTTTAACCGGTTCCCTTTTAGGTGCTTGCCAACATTGCAAATGCGAAATGACACATCCCATCATGGATTTGATCACCGCAGTGGTGAAATTTCTTGAGAGTCAGCAAGTTTTTATGATCCTATGGGATATTAAGGACAGACCTGAGATATTAGTTTGTGTGAGGGCTTATTGATCTGGCTAATGTACATAGTTTTTTTTTTGGGGGGGGGGGGGGGGGGGATAGTGTGGTTTGTGGTGTGTTTGTGTATGTGTTCAGTTTCTGATTTTTTTGTTGTCTGGGATTGGCTGATCTAAATATTGGTGCTGAGCTCGAGAAAAGTTTGAGAGGAAAGAAAATGAGTCATTTTGTTGCTCTGCCTTGCGTTGGAGGAATAGTGGAGAGAGAGAGAGATAGCGTGAGAGAGAGAGGGAGGAATGAAGAGAATCTCATATTCTGTCTCGAAATTTGCAATTGTGTTTCCATTCCATCCATCCTGCCTGTTGTGTCATTTTTTAAATAATCAGCAAGTTGTCATCAAAATTACAAAGTCAAAATGTGGCGAAAAGCCAATGGTTAAGAAATAATGCAGAAACAGTAGAATAAAACGGAAAGGGAAAGGAAAGTCAAATCAAGCTTTCGGTATATTAACCTCCTTCGGGGAAAAAAAATGTAACAGGATAGAAAATTAAACAAGTTTAAAAAAAATCAACAAAACAAAAAAAAAAAATCGGACTTTGAACAGATGCGTGTTTTTAACGTCTGCGAGTCTTAAACTTGGATTCTCGGAGCGCCGCACGTTTGTCAATGGATGGTTGCCCGAAGTCATTTCAACTTTTTCTTTTTGCCACGTTTTGACTTTGCCTCAATTGAAGCCTTAGTTGCGCTTCTTGTTTTTCAATATCTGATGAAGTACCCGGCATTATCCGGGATAAACCTGTGAACCCACCGTTCTCTCTCTCTCTCTTTCTCTCTCTCTCTCTCTCTCTGTGGTCTACAAAGCGTCCCATCTTCTGCTGTCTTACCACAGATACCATGCGCTGCGGAGCTCTAAGCACTCATTTCCATTTCTGATAGAGAAATTGTGTGCACGGAAGTGAACGCGAATTAATACCCGTTTCCGGTGCGGTTGGGGGGGGGGGGGTGCAAAACAAAGGTCATTGTATTTTACATGTTCACAGCTTTTTATTTTTAAAAAACTACCTTAAACTTAAACTTGAATCAACACCGCCGGTCGATACGAAAGCGATTGCTATGGAACTAGTTAGCCCTTGAGAGAATTAACTTTGTAATTTTTGAAACAGGCATTTAGGCTGTAGCGTCGAGCAAACAAAGGGCCAAAATTGAACCACAAATGAATTACTCCCACCACTGTTTTTTATGTAATAAGATTCTGTCATCAAATAGGGGAACCCTTCTTCGGTACTTCAGCTGGCGTCGATTTTGTAGTCTTTTTATAATTTTTCTTACACCCAGAGATCTTAATAAAAAGTGGCCCCTGGGTGCATAGATCTATTTGCTGACAGCAACATATTTCTAGGCAGAGACCAGAATCTGTTCAAGTTGGTGTTGCTTAATCATATCTGAGGAAAATGTTGCTGGAATCTAGGGCAGACGAGCTCAAGAGATAAATCGACCCATGAACTGCACAGATGAAATGAATCAACAAGGACCAGTGTATCATACATACCTTGTTTCTGGGTTGGTGTTTGGTCGCTGACTTGTGACAAGGAGACTCTGCTCAAAATATTCTGTACGCTAATGGCATATGTCATTTTTGACACGTTTGAGATGTTAGGTAAAAAACTGTTTCTTTTACTGTCATTTGGTGACTAATGGTGTTATGATTCTATTGGATTATTACATTTTCCTGTTGGCACCTTTCTTTTTCTAGAATATTATCTGATAACCTTTGGCTCAGGAAGGCAGTCGGTTGCCTTTTGGCATGTTTGTGATACATGTCATCGTTGAAAAGTGACAAAATTGAGTTAATATTCGCTGTGCCTTCCGTACAAGGCCCAGTGCGTACAGACAACATGCTGATATTGTCCCATTCATGTGGAGAAATCTTTTTTATAGCATGGTGAAACGGGTTTTTGGGAGCCATTTGGCAGTTACTCATGGTTCAGTGGGGCAATATGTTTTGCTTAATACCAGATGCCCCATAGGGTTTAGGAAGGCGGCAAGCTAGGGCTTTTTATTTTCAGTTGTCGCGTTCTTTGCTAATTTGCATTTTTATTCGCGGTCACCATTCATCATGGCCATCAACAGGGCTGTTTAACCTTTTGCTTTACTCAGAGAACACCTGAAAGCCTGGCTGTCGATGAGCACTTCAAATTTATACGTGTCTTTTTACGAACGGGTCTCTCGTGGAAATGTGTTAATATCGCTTTCCAACTTCTGTAATCTGTAATTTAAAATGACACGAGGCAAAAGTCATGTTTTGGCTAGCAAAGAAGGATGTGAAAGCACCGTCGGAGGACTACAAAAGCTTGGACGAGTCGAGTTGGATCCATCAGTTTTTGTGTTATTGTTGTTTTTTTATAGCCAGTATATTAGTTTATATAGGACGTACATGTACATATTATTTCCAACAGAAAAAAAAAATGATGATGATCGGACATATTATGTTCACTAGAAACACTTTTATGAATTCAACCAAATGTACGATGAATTTAATTGGCTCATCGTGTTGTAAAATAGCATGATTGACAATTGTAATATATGACCCTGCCCTTAGTAATAGTAATATCGATCCCTGGGCCTGTCTTCATTCGTTCTTGATCCACGGGCAGCAGCTGGCTCCCTGAGGGGATACTTTCTTATGGCGTCCACATTACTCAAAAGTGGCCAAAATGAGAAATTGATTATCATTTACGATCGTTGGAACCGACGGTTTTGACTTGATACTCTATCTTCCTGTGTCAGTTGATGATAATATGTGTGTTCGACAGCTGGACCCGTGTGGCTATACAGGGATATCCTAGTCCCGGATATCGCTGGTGGTGAATGATTAGATACGAATTTTACACACTGTATGGCCGCTCGGGTCGATAGATTTTTGTAGACTTGGTAAACTGTACCGTAACATGGGGGATTTTTTTTTTTTTGCATTTGTTATGATCTTATCGTTTGCACTTCTCAGTCAGAGTTATCTGTGTGTGTTTAAAATGTACCCTGGGAGCGGTACCTTTTGTTTTGCCTCGTGATATACAGCAAATAAAGTAATATCTTTATGCGGAAGAGACGATCACAGCCATAGGCATTTGCACGTCTTTCAGTGTAGACAAAAAAAAATTCGGTAGAGTCCAGGTCGGGTAGCAGCGCTGACTCCTCGCAGTTGGCACGTGGCTCGTCCTCCTCTCCAGAGTATCATCACCGTCAGTGGCCAACGAATCCCCTCCATGGCATAGCCAAACACGCTCCCGAACACCTAGTCAGGTTGACCCGAAGGGGCCTATCTTTTTCATGCACCGCCATAATTATTATAGCATTGATGCCTTGTCTTTTCCGTCCATAACTTACAAGAAGAGAGATGGTGCTGTTATGATTTTCTCGTTGGTATTCAGTTGCCAGGAAAAAGAGGCGGGGGGGGGGGGGGTCTTTTTCTTTTTGGGGGCATAATTCATAATGGTGGGAGGCGGGGGAGGGTTTGGAGTGCTTTTTTCATCAGTAATTTGGAGCAATGAAACGGGGCGACCGGGGGGGGGGGGGTACCTTTCTTTTATTTCCCCCACAAAGTACAGCAAAGGGAGCTTTGAGAATAGAACAGAATTACTTGAGCAATGAATGATTACGTCTGTGCGTGCCCCAGAGAAAAGGATTATGCCAAACCTGGCCCTGTGTATAATGTTGCTCACAATACATTGTGCAAAACAAATTATTTCGTTCGTTTCAATAGCCCACGGGCGGATACATGTATTTGAAGGGGCTAGAATTAGAAGGGATCTAAGTGCCAATTGCACTACTATCCCATCTAATTGTAAATCTCATATCAAATTGAGGGGTTTAGAAATAGAAGGGGATCTAGGTGCGATTAGCACATAGCCCCCCTTCTAATTCCAACCCTTTTAATTGTTGTGAGTTCTGTCCATTCGTTGTGTTCAAGTAAGTGAAACTAAGGAATTTCCCTAGCGGGGCATCAGGTGAGCAGTTGTGGACAACAATATCAGAGGGAAAATAACTTCCAGGAATGGGAGAACGATCTGCGCATGCTCGTCATAATTACAGTGGACGGCCGGGGACGTTTAGTCCCCGGGGACTTCGATGCAGTGATGAAACTTGTGTAACCGCGGCCATCCGTATATTGTCTTGCTTTCTCGGTCCAAAAAGGAGATCTGTCTGGCTGAGCCAGTCGCAGGGCTAGGAACATGGCTAATTTTTCATCTCCTGCTGTTTCGGCTTTGGTCTTTCTATCTATCTATCTATCTATCTATCTATCTATCTATCTATCTATCTATCTATCTATCTATCTATCTATCTAGCTAGCTAGCTAGCTATCTGTCTGTCTGTCTGTCTGTCTGTCTACGCACCTATCTGCATATGTACGTTCATACCTACCTACCTTCCTATCTATCTATCTATCTATCTATCTATCTATCTATCTATCTATCTATCTATCTATCTATCTATCTATCTGTCTGTCTGTCTGTCTGTCTGTCTGTCTGTCCGTCTATCTATCTAGCCATCTACATACCTACCTACCTACCTACCTACCGATCTATCTATCTATCTATCTATCTATAGCTATCTATCTATCTATCTATCTATCTATCTATCTATCTATCTATCTGTCTATCTATCTATCTATCTATCTATCTATCTATCTATCTATCTATCTATCTATCTATCTATCTATCTATCTACCTATTTATTTCAATCTATCTTTCTGCCAGTCTGTCTATCATTCTGTCTGTGTGGGTGGGTGTATCTGTCTGCCTGACTATCAGTTTGTGTGGCTGTATAGCTGTCCTTCTGTTTGATGTGGGTCATGTCGTTTAACCACTGCGGTATGTTTTGTTTTTTATTCTTAATTCTGTATTTCCAAATTACAGTACAGTACAGTCCCCGAGTTGACTTCTGTGCCAGCTGCGAATGAAATTAGATGAACTATCTGAGTCAATGAATCGATAGACTAACACGCAGAGCACTAATACATTTGTGGCTTTTCCTGTTGGGATTGTATGATATCTTAAGTCCTTCACGCCGACGACTGTGTTGGTGGCGTGCAAGTGTTTCCAAATGCTTGATTACGAATAGCGTCTCGTCAAATTGCGCGCCGGTGCACATAATGAGACATTTCATTCGCCGTCTTCAGCTGGTGATTATGCACACCGTTGATTTTCCCTTATCGAAGCATTTTTATTATTTTTGTTGTGGATTGTATTTCCCCACATAGTAACATCGTATCTATCTGTCTGTCTGTCTGTCTGTCTGTCTATCTATTTATCTATCTGTTTTTTTTTTAATTCAGGTATATTTGTCTAGTAGGCATTGTAGGCAGTTGCTGTGTTGCACTAATCCGTTAATCGGGTTATTAGATTTGGGGCATTTCCACGAAATTTTTGGACAATACCAATCACATGTGAAACATTTAGTCAGATTGTACTTGTACGAGACACGTTGTGGGTGTTGTCATGGTGACAACCTCGGAATAACCATCTATCATTTGCACCTCACCGAGGTGAGGTGTTAATGACGACCAAAACTAAATACATGTATCTGGTTTTATTGGCACATCAGGAGAACAGGCTTCTGCATATTGTATGAGTAGGTAGGTTCACTTTGGGATGTGCACGCCTCATGCTACACAAAGACCGGGGGGGGGGGGGAGGTATATGGGCACCTGTGAGCTGATGCTGCAAATAAGCATTGTGTCGTATGAGCTCACGCGAGTGTGTATGTGTGCGGATGCAAGCATGTGCATAAATTAATGAGAATCAGATTCACGCGCAGGCGAGTTCTTCGTTTCTCAGTGTGTTGTTGGTGGGCATTCCTGGCAGGTTCTCCTTCTGTCCTAGCTCCTGTCATTCTGCTCTATTCTGTCAGTTGTCTTGTTTCTTCCCAGCACGATGTGACCCTTACCCTACCGTCGTCCTTTCTCCAAACTCAAAATCAAACGTCTTTTTTAGTTGTCAACAAGTATATTCAACGCTCAACAAGTCGTCCCCTTAGATCACAAGGTTCTATCTCCACTTTTTGGGTGAACTGAGTTATAGACCACATAATTTCTACAGGCCTTCTCCATTGGGGTCAAAGTATCAAGTAGGTTCGGTGTGTAATTTGTAAGTATTACCGAAAAAGAAAAAAAAAAGCCGTATCTCTAAAAGCTATATAAGCACATGGAACTTCAATCGCCAATTCCTCAAAAGTTGACGGAAGGGAGTTAGAAGTTTGTCATTTTAAGAGGACGAAGTAATATACCTATCTCCTGGAGTCAGACTCATCAGTCAAATCTATCAGCCCGAGAGTACATAAAGATATAGTCTGTCTGAAATAAGCTGAAAGCAGGCGAGATGCAGCTATATAAGCACGTGAAACTTCAGTCGTCAATTTCTCAAAAGTTGTCGGAAGGAAATTACAAGTTTGTCATTTTAAGAGTACGAAGTAATACCTATCTACTGGAGTCAGACTCATCAGTCAAATATAGCAGCTCGAGAGTACATAAAGATATCGTGTGTCTGAAATAAGCTGAAAGCAGGTGAGAGGCAGACAGACAGTCAGGACATTCCGACTTTGTCAGGAAGTGGCAGCCATTGTTGGCTTGTTTTTCTGTTTTCAAAATTCATATCAATGCAGCCAAAAGTAGTTCCCGAATGATGTCAGCTCGACACGTATTCAACTAATGAATACCCAGTGGAAGCCATGCGGAAAATATATACCGCGCGGAGCAGTATTTTCCGATTATGACTCATTGAATTGTGACACATTGTAAAAAAACACTCATCCTGTTATATAAATATATACATAATTATGTCTTTGTTCCGCCAAACAGCTGTTTGATTACGATGATTGCATCATGACAGTGCTATTCACTGAAAATAACACATTCATAGTTCTGCATGGAAATTCTTTAGGTGGGGTGTACATTGTTGCAGCATAGTGAAACCAGTATTGTACCATTGAATTTGAAAGGCATAATTTCTAGAATTGACGTAAATTCTTATTCAGTTATTTCCCGTTTTAAACTAATATGAATTTGGGAAGCGTGCCGCTAGCAGTTTACAGTACATATAAGCTCTCCACTACCATATACCATCTAGAGATTAGGTTGTCCCCAGAAATCTCCCTGAGACAGAGATTTCTGAACTGAGTAATTGATATCGTCGGGTATTTGCCATAGCCATATTCTTGGATGTGCAGTTTTGCCTTCTCGAGAAAACGAGAATTGAAATCTGGTCGGCAAAAGGGCTAAAACGCATAAAACATTACGCCACAAACACATATCTCGAAAAGTTTTTAACCGATTGGAATGACACTTATATGGAATGACTTATACATAATGAAATTATGAGTGAGAGTCACTTTCAGGATAAAACCTCAAAATCGGCGAAATGTCACATACAATAATAATGGCAAATACCCCACGATATGTGATTTTTGTTGTTGTTGTTGTTGTTGTTGTTGTTGTTGTTAATAACTGGTATGTTTTCTGGTGCAGCTAAATGTTGTCTCTGGAAACGTCGAAATCACAAGCATTGGGATCGATCAGGAGTTGACGACACGGTTAACTCAGACAGCCAAATTATAGCGCCGGGCTCGAGAGCCTATAATGTGCTTCAAATTACAAAGGAGTCACGAGTCCCGGAGTCAGCCTGCGGGCGGCTTGCAGCAGATTCTAGGAAAGGAAAATACGAACACTGTAAAGTGAAAGTGAGGAATCAATGGTGCCTCGTAAAGCCGAAAATCATAAGTAGGGACACCCAGCGTGAGCATGAGCACTCACATGAACAACGATTGCTAAGTCCAGTAAAATCGGTAACCTCTATAGACACACCTCTAATGGATGAAGACAGCAAAGTGAACTCTAAAGACATCTTTTGTATGTTTCAAGTTGATATAGATCCGCCGGCTTGGGTGGAGTTGGTGACTTTCCCAGAAGTGAAGAACAAATGTGGGTACTGTAAAGCGATATTTAGAACCAAATCTATCACCTGCCCTGTATGCGCAAAAGTCGGTGGCTGGCCGAATATGTTCTCCTCCAAAAAACAGCCTGTTGCTGTCGATGATTCTGAATGATAAAGTCTCCTTCTTTTCCCCTCCCCCCAAAGTACTTTAAATATTACAGATGGGTTTCTCGTGGAAGTGTATGCGTAAACTAGTTATGTGCACAGCAAGTCGATCTTTATAATCATGGTTCAGATTTTTACAGGCTTAAAGTTAAAGTAGTTAAAGTTAGGCCTCGGCCAGCAGGGATTAAAGGGAGACTTCATAGAGGCAGGTAGACGCTTACACGTATTATTCATTAATTTTCATAGCCAGTGTATTCAATAATGGTTGATGCGTGTTGCTCCCAACAAACACAAAACAAAAATGATTGGGCTTAATTTTCACAGGAAACACTTATAAATTCAAGCACATGTACAGTTAATTTAACTCAGCAGTTGGGTAATTGATGGCATCAGGAAATTCTCATCAATTTTGTCTGAAAAGTCCGATGTCACAAGAGATCTCTTGATAACTCGTACCTGCACTTCATCTGTGTTGACCTCGACAGAATGATGCGCTATACGATTATAAGTTACAAATACATGTGTAATAAAGTTAGCTTATTATTTAATTTATATAATATATCGTTATATTCTTGTTCTGTAGTCACGCGGGTATCTGACAATATTAATAACAAACCCTTTTCAAGAATATACGACAATAATGGTTAATGCTTTCAATTTATTTGAAGGGGGCGAAAGTGTGTGTGTGTGTGTGTGTGTGTGTGTGTGTGTGTGTGTGTGAGTGTGTGTGTGTGTGTTAGTTTGTTTGTTTGTTTGTTCAGGTGAATAAAAGTAACAACGTTTTCACCAATGTATTTCACTAATAAAACCGTGTATCGACAGCCCTGTGTTTACTTCATCCCAGCCAGAGGTCTCATTTGAATGTTTTTACACCTTTTTAAAAACTTTTTTTTTAAAAATTATGCCTGAGTGACAGAGACGTTTTGTTTTTTTATTTTCTGGAAAAGACAATTTTTGCCTTTGGCACCAGAAGTTTCGAAATTTGTGCCTTCTATTCCAGAAATCATTTTGAATTGAATTTTAGCTTTCCAACTTCCGTTTCGATTTCCTGCCGTTGAAATTTGTCGTTGCAAAATTGGTTTTCCTGTTGTTGTTTTTTTCATTTGATCTTGCCCTTGCATATTTTAGTTCTGTCCGTAATGCGCGAGGTTGGTGCACTGTCATGAGTGACCCACATTTTTGTTTAAAAAGCAATTTTGGAAGCGGGTAAAACGACAGCGTTCCGTCATAAATGGTGGTTTCATCCCGGTTTTTGATCATTCGACAAGCTGAGAAATCATACATTCTTTATAATTATATCTGCATTTCATGTAAAAGCAGTTCGTGCTAGTTCTTCATGATTACAGTAAATATTTCCAATCGAAGAGTGAGGAGTCGCACAAATTGACACAAAGTAAGTTCATTGATCATAATTTGACCCGTCCCCTGAATTTTTCACCTGCATTAATTTTGTGCAAATGAAAATCATACCGCCTTTTGAAGTTGAAATGCAAAGTTAAGCTTATTGTCAGCTAGGAACCAACTATAGTGAAGCGGAATTATGTAGATGACACGTTTGGAATTATCCGTCGCTATAGTCACCTCACTGAGATAAACGATAAGAGTTGGCTGTAAATTTGAGAGGGAGGGGTGGGTGGAAACAGTGTGATAGAAAGAGGGACAGACAGACAGATAGAGAGGCAGACAGAGAGCGAGAGGGAGAGACACACACAGACACGCATAGAGAGAGAGACAGAGACATTATATTGACAACAAAACCGCACACTAACTTTTCAAAGTAAGGCCAAACTGGTAAACATGTTAATATACATTTTTCAGCTCATGGATGGGGGGATAAACTTTGGCCTGCCCTGTCTGAAATCACAGATCCAATGAGCTAATACGGCTGTCACTTTCATTATTATTATGACAACTTTTCACCGCCGCCAATGGCATTTTCATGACGACAGCTGTTGTATTGTTATCAGCTAAACTTCCAAACATTTCATCTGCTGATATGCAAATGTTGCCATTTTGCAAATAACTTTTTAATTAATTTTTTTTTTATGTTGAGTTTGAGGTACTGCATTAGGTTTGCGAATGACACATTTAACAAAACCATTTTAAGACATGTTTAAAACCAGTTGACTGGCGTTAATGTGGAGCAATTTTAGAAACTGAAATTAGATACCATATTGTCTGTCATTGTTTTGAGTGGCGATGCTAAAATAGATGACATCGTAATCAAGACTCGGGATTATCTGTTCGTATCTTATTCTCTTAACCCTTTGTAATGTCCAGACAAATATGAATTCAGCCAACATAACAATCCTGAATCGTGCAAAACTAATTTAAAATAGCCAAATGAATGCAGAATGGAAATGTAAATATTTGCCAAGGAAAATCAAATATGTCATAAATTAAGTCAGTGTTATGGAATGCTGGGCACTGTACGCGAGGGAGGGGGATGGCGGGGAGAAAGCGAAATTACTGACGGAGAGAAAAAGAAAATGCGATAAATAGGGCGAAAGTTGACCTGTTTCATCAACTGGAGAGGTGGAGGGGGAAGGGGATAGAACCTGGCGTGCGCAGTTTGAAAGTACTTAATGTAATTGGCGATTTTAGATATTAATTAACTTCTCGCCCGAATATATCTTGTACAATAAAATTCAAGGAAATCAAGGGAATGCCTGTTTCACGGGAAATAAAGCCAATTTTGAAAGAATTTAAGGAAGGACAAAAAAGGTGAAGAAAATCTCAACAATATCATTAAAAATGTCCCGGGAGCCTGGTGTCAGAGCTTAGAAGGTCAAGGAGCTTGTGACATGGCCTTGTTCAGAATTTTTTTTTTTTAATTCTTAATGTGTTCTGTAATTGGACTTTTCCAGGAATTCAACGCTTTCCCATTTAGCAGAATGAATGATCTCCTGTGAGCCCGTTATCAGATCACAGAAGGTCAAGGAGCTTGTGACATCGCGACATCAGTTCTTGTTTGTTCCCACTCCACTTTTTGCACAACTGAGAAATTCGAGTTAAGCAACTTTAGTATTATGATAAGGAGTTTGAATGAATGTGAAGTGGGAAACAGCTTGATAAGTGCCACGGCGCATTTTAAACAGGTATCAAAGTGTGCATTTGTTATACCGCTTATTCCACATACTAAACGATCTCCTGTTTTTCAGAAAATGGAAAAACAACAAACAAGAACCAAGGCCGCGACATGGTCTTCTAGAGAAGGTTTTCATTTCCACATTCTTTTAATGTGTTCCAACAAGACTTCCCAAGATTCAAAGGGTATATTATGGTCAACTCTTTGCGTAGGTTTTGGCAGATTCTCTGGCGAACGACCTAAGGCCCTTTTCCTAGTGAAATGCATGCGCAATGTTTCCACATTCTTGTTGTGTACTGTAATAAGACTTCCCAAGATCCCAAAGCTATAATAATTGCCAACTTCGTAGGTTTTGGCAGATTCACTGGCGAACGACCTAAGGCCCTTTTCCCCGTGAAACGCATGTGCAAAGCTTCCAGATCCTTTTATTGTGTACACTAATAAGACTTCACATTCCAATGCTATAACTATGGCCAACTCCATAGGTTTTGGCAGATTCGAACGACAATGAGCCCTTTTTCCCGTGAAACGCGTGTGCAGAGTTTAATTGCAAAATTTCAGTTCATCGACGGCGTAATTGGAAATTTTCCGGGAAATTTGTGATCGTGGTTTGGGCGTATCGAAGTTTTCAGTCAAGCGATAGAGTGATTAGAATTTACACAGGAATTCATGATAAGGTTTGTTTTTCGTTTGTTTTTGTTGTTTTTTTTTGGAAATTTTTCAGCCAATGGATGGTCGCGAAAGAGATTTGGGATGGGGGAGATGGGGGATACCATTCAGAAGGATTGGCACATGTGAGTAGATCTGACAAAACCGGGGCTAATCCATTAAATAAGCCCTATCTCAAGCAAAATATGGGCACAAAACTGAATGCACAAAAATGGCTCTCTTTCATATTATAAGCAAATCTGAAATTTCCATACCTCTTTGGAGGAGTCTGCTCAGGAATTTGGTCTTTCGCTATTAGCCCGATTTCGTCAGATCCACTCACTTAGATAACATTGTGTTTGAAATGTTGCCCTTGTCCAGGTTTGGCGCGCAAAGCATAATGTGAAACAGTGTTTCCTTTACTGCACAGCATTCGTGAGACAGGATCAGCTAAAAGTACTGTGTAATGCAACACTAAACATAGCAATTAGCAGTCATTAATAACACTGTCACTACCTTTTAGCGGGTTTTTTTTTTAATCTCATTGAGAGAACCCACGAGACCTAAAATCAACCAGAATATCAAACGGGGGTATAATTTTGTCGTAATTTCTGATATTAAGAACAATTATATAATATTACTTTCGGCTATTCAAGGCTATTTACGTCGAACAGGCCGCAGCAGTCTTGCGAAACGCTCCATGCATTGCTCAAAAACCACACTTAAAAAAAAAAAAAGATCAGAAAGTGCTGAGAAAAAGAGAAAAGATAAACCTGTCCCCAATCCTGGATCGTAAAACTGCAGAGCAAGTAGTTAAAACTTTTCTCGATATGTCACCCTGAGTAGAGTAGACGCCTACTCAACGTTTAGGCCTGCTTCGATTTTTCCAGTCTCGCTGTTATGTATCTGAAAAATCGAACACTGTAGCCTTAAACACAGGAGAGGCGGTGACAAATCGTCCCCCTTAGAATGACAATGTTTTATCTCCACTTTCTGGCCGAAATAGGTAACACACTACACAACTACTTCTACAGGCCTTCTCCATTGTATGTCCGTCAAAGTATCAAGCGGATTCGGTGTGTAAGTTATAAGTACTACTAAAAAGAAAAAAAAAAATGCTTTGCTCTAAAAGCTGTGATCACTTGAAACTTCAGTCCTCGATTTCTCAAAAGTTGACGAAAGGGAGTTAGAACCTTGTCATTCTGAGGGGAAGAAATGAGATGCTGTCTGTGTTTTGAGCCATAAAAATTGAACACCACGCGTCAGCATTTACTCAGCCATGCTTACATCATCAATGTTACAGTTCATTATTCATACAAGTGTGCTAGAAGACAGCCGCGATTTGCATAGGTTTAAAACGTTGGTTGTAAAGGCCTCAGAACGGCCGCACACAACATTGGTATATTGTAGATCAGTGTTTCTCAAAGTGGGTCGTGCGCCCTTTGTGGTACTTCAGTAGGGGGCCTATGTACTGTATGCTAACTATGTCAGATCATGGGGGGGGGGGGGGGGGGGAGACGTTTTTCTTTCTCGTCTTGAAATGGAGCATGGGTAAAAAAAAAAAAAAAAAGGTTCAGAAGCACTGATATAGATAATATTAATAGATGCACCATGTTGTGTTCATGTAAATTTTAATGAACAATTATACAAATAACATTATGAATGTAGGACAAGACCAGCAGTGGTTCGATGATTTGCATGAGCACACAAGGTCAATTGTTTAAGGCCAATGAATGGTCATGCAGAACTTAGTATGAATGGGGGATAAACAAGCATTAGGTTCACATGAATGAACTGTCTGCCATACAGAACAATAGTATAACTGGAGTACGTGGCAGCAGTGTATTAGCTCAGTGGTGATTTGTTAGGGCCTGCGATGTTGATTGTAGAGACCAAGAATTGATCGCACGCACGCACTCACACCACACTTACATACACACATGTTTATGTACAGATTAACAAAGGAACGAATACAAACTTCGCCTAAATGAATGAAGTGGTGTCCTTTAATAAACGAAATGAACCAACAAATAACTCACGGACTGGCGTATCGATGACTTTGATAGTGTTGAGTTGTGAGTACCTTGTCATTGCATTTGGTGAGACCTTGTTGTCCTTAACTCTCACAGAGTGACATGCACATTGACGTCTTTAATGTTTTTGAAGTTATTACCAGAAACGTTTTTTTTTGCCACATCAAAGAATAACAAAACTGACCAAAACACTTTGAAATGCTCCCCTGCAAAATGGGCACCTTGTTGACATGCAGTGCATGAGATGGACAATAAACTGCATGAATGGAAGCTAAAACAAGCACTAGTTGCGGTGTGTTGGTCGTATGGTGAGTTACATAGGCCTAAAACGTCGATTGTAACGACCAACGAATAGTCGTAGATACTCAGCATTGCTGGATAAATAGAGGGCCAACACTGATTGCTGGCGACACCATTGTCTTTTGGCATTGTGTCATGATTTGTTGCAAGTAGCTGAAACATCGATGGTAAAGATCACAAAAAGGAGTTCAGGAGGAGTGGTTAGACTATTTATTCAGAGTAAACTACATACTGGCCTTTGTTCAGCTCGATAAATAAACAGAGGATGTGATTATCCGACATGTACACATTTATTCAGGTGACTTTAAACCCCTTGGTATATAATTAACCAGCGGTCTATAATGATTTCCAAGGACCAAGCGTTTGTTTGAAAAGAATGCTCAAGGTGTCATTACAGATAGCAATGTTTGAACTAGTTTTTTTTGGTAGTTCAGTTTGTTTAAAGGGCTTGACAGAGGGACGCGGCAATGTTAGTAGATACAAAAAGTGGAGGGGGGAATAGGCAGTGTAGTTATTTTGATCTGTTTAGTTTGTTCTGTTATGTGGCTGGTGTTGGCATGAAAGAGGGGATGATGGAGTGGGGCAAACTGCAGACAGGCAGACTTGTGCCTCCAGTCGTACGCCTAGATAGATAGATAGATAGATAGATAGATAGATAGATAGATAGATAGATAGATAGATAGATAGATAGATAGATAGATAGATAGATAGATAGATAGATAGATAGGCAGACAGGCAGACTTGTGCCTCCAGTCGTACGCCTAGATAGATAGATAGATAGATAGATAGATAGATAGATAGATAGATAGATAGATAGATAGATAGATAGATAGATAGATAGATAGATAGATAGATAGATAGATAGATAGATAGATAGATAGATAGATAGGCAGACTTGTGCCTCCAGTCGTACGCCTAGATAGATAGATAGATAGATGGATAGATAGATAGATAGATAGATAGATAGATAGATAGATAGATAGATAGATAGATAGATAGATAGATAGATAGATAGATAGATAGATAGATAGATAGATAGATAGATAGATAGATAGATAGGCAGACAGGCAGACTTGTGCCTCCAGTCGTACGCCTAGATAGATAGATAGATAGATAGATAGATAGATAGATAGATAGATAGATAGATAGATAGATAGATAGATAGATAGATAGATAGATAGGCAGACAGGCAGACTTGTGCCTCCAGTCGTACGCCTAGATAGATAGATAGATAGATAGATAGATAGATAGGCAGACAGGCAGACTTGTGCCTCCAGTCGTACGCCTAGATAGATAGATAGATAGATAGATAGATAGATAGATAGATAGATAGATAGATAGATAGATAGATAGACAGACAGACAGACAGACAGATAGATAGATAGATTAGAGAGACAGACAGAGAGACAGATAGATAGATAGATAGATAGATAGATAGATAGATAGATAGATGATAGATAGATAGATAGATAGATAGATAGATAGATAGATAGATAGATAGATAGATAGATAGATAGATAGATAGATAGATAGATAGATAGATAGATAAATAGATAGATAGATAGATAGGCAAGCAGACAGAGAGGCAGACAGACAAACAGACAGATAGATAGATAGATTAGTTAGATAGTAGATAGATAGATAGATAGATAGATAGATAGATAGATAGATAGATAGATAGATTAGAGAGACACACAGACAGCCAGACAGATAGATTGATAGATAGATAGATAGATAGATAGATAGATAGATAGATAGATAGATAGATAGGTAGGTAGGTAGATAGATAGATAGATAGATAGATAGATAGATAGATAGATAGATAGACAGACAGACAGACAGACAGACAGACAGACAGACAGACAGACAGACAGACAGACAGACAGACAGACAGACAGACAGACAGACAGACAGACAGACAGACAGACAGACAGACAGACAGACAGACAGACAGACAGACAGACAGATAGATAGATAGATAGATAGATAGATAGATAGATAGATAGATAGATAGATAGATAGATAGATAGATAGATAGATAGATAGATAGGCAGGCAGACAGACAGGCAGACAAATAGATAGATAGACAGATAGATAGAAAGCGAGGAACACAGAGTCAGTGTGATCGAGGTTAGACTGTTACAATGTTTTTATTTACTTTCACTTCAGTTGAGTGGAGTTGAAGGAGAAATGTTTTGTATGACATACTTGGTTTTGTTTTTTGCGTTGATTATCGACATTTATTCATTCAGCGTAAACCATGGGGCGGTGGTGGTGTTGATTCTATGAAAGTTTATGCAAACATGCTCTGTTGTTGTTGTTGTTGTTGTTTTTTTTCCCTCATCCCTCCATCCCATCCTGTTTTCCAATCTGAATGTAGTGACGCTTTTAAAACCGGATGAAATACACCAGTGTAGCCCGTCCGAAATCGTTGTGAGCAGATCCATGTGTGGGAGAGCGTCACAGCATCGCGCTTAAACACTAATCACTGCCCAGTGCTCACACTGGTCATACCTCCGCGGTTTGGGCAGTGCCTAGTGTATAAGTGTGATGTTTCATTTGTGGGCTGTGAGCCACTAGTCTGGCACCCACAACAGCCTTGGTCTGTTTCAGCCCTAAGGTTTAACTCAGTCTTTTACCGGCAACACGTTTTTAGTCCTCGACATTTAGACTGGTGTCCACCCTCCCAACATTAGCGCCTCTTCCCACGGTGGACAGTTAATGCTTGGCCGCAAGGGACGAATGAGTGACCTATGGGAGCATTAAACTTTCATGCTAATTTCAGTGTGGTATTCAGGATAACAGATTATTTATTATCATTATTATATTATTCCATTCGTTCTGTCATTTTTGTCCCAGCTGTTATTTCACCGGTTCAGTGCAAAAGGCGAGTAATTGTCGCAAAGAAGGAGGTCATCACTTCTTGCACTGAACCGGGGAATTTATTAATATTCTCTCTTCTCCTCCCTTCTCTCTTTCTCTCTCTCTCTCTCTCGCTGACGTCTGACACTCTCTCTCTCCCTTCCTCTCTCTCTTCTTTCTCTCTGGCTCCCCCCACCCCCGCCCTTTCCGACAGGCAATGTACATTAATTTTACAAGGGCCTGTCTAGCTGGGTACTCGCTTTTTCCAACCCCAACCCTCAATTCTCCCAACCTTCCCCCCCCCCTTCATTTTCCTCCGTATTACTCACCTTTTTCCGTCAGGACATGACATCTGGATGTGCATGCATATATATAAAACAACAAAAAGGAAGAGAAAGGAAAAGAAAAGCTAGGAAACATTCGTGAGCAGCAAGTGATACCATCGGTTCTGTCAGGTAGTTCATTTGGTTTGACACTGGAATTATTTTTGTGAATTTAATGTCGAAAGCTGTCGGCATAATTTTTTTCTTTGGTTGTTTTATTTTTATTGAAGTTTTTGTTTTGTTGATTAGTGTTTGTTTGTTTTTTGTCCCCCCCCCCTCCCCCCCCCCTCTCCAACTTTCTTATCTTCTTCCTCCTCTCCGCCGCACCTCATGGTTTTAAACTAGCCAGTGTAAATAATACACATGTCTTACGGAGAAGAAGAAGACAGGTAATCAAATCAGAGGAAAAGACAGCGTACTCTTTGGCTTTGTATTGTGGATTTCTTTCTCAGTCTTTGTCGGAGTGCACTTGTCTCTTTGTGTTTTTCACTAACAAAACGCAAACTCAGGTTACGCTGATATTCAGACAAAAATCCACCGAGGGTATTATGATAATACCCGTCAAAGCCAGTCTCTAAGATGAGCGTGGTGTCCTTTCACACTTACTGCCTCTGATAGGCAACAGTACTGTTCAAAAATGACTACAGGAACAAATACGCGGGTGGGTGGTGAGCGCTTCTAGTAGGATCTCCTTCTGTTCTATTATTATTTTTTATTCTGTTAAATTCTTCTATTGTCTTGCTTCTTCCTAGAATAACATGGCCGTTAAGGCGTTATCGGTGTCGACATGCTTTCTCCAAACTCAAGCTAAAAATCACTAATAAGTAAACAACAGCACAGTTTTTATCCATAGCAAACATCAAATGCGTATCAAACATTAGCAAATGCGTAACAAACATCAAAGACGTTCCTGTAAGACGGAACCTCTAGTGTTTATGTATGCGCACCTATCTCTGCTTCTTTTGCCGTGCTATTTTTTTGAGAATAGCCTATGGTGTCTCCTTCATTCCGAACAAACAGAAGCGTTTAATTAAGATTTGCTATAACGCTTGTTCTCTACCTTCTGCTTTGTACATGTAACTTTTTCTTTTAATCACCTATACTTTTTTTAAAAGACGGGGGTAGAAAGAGGAGATGTGGGTGACGAGATCCCTGTGGTCTTTATTGATTTCGTCCAGATCGATGAGGGTAAAAAGTTCCCAGAAGGCCGAACACACGATTTTCCTTATGGTGTCCCGGGGGGGGGGGGGGATCAATATTTATTTACAGGTCCCATGTGTCAAAGCAGAGGAGATTGGAGCGTAAAGAGAAAGCAAACGATGCGGATTAACTTTCTGTGCTCACTCCATTTTGTGGAACAGAACACAAGACTTCAGTTGAATGGGTCTTTTGAACACAATTGAACTTAAGTGAAGGGGTAAATTCATGCTTGTGTCCACCAGGGCTACAAAACAAACAGTGCAGTTTTGCACAAACCTCGGCTATTGTACTGTCATTTATGCAATGCACATATCTGATGTGTAAAGGAAAAATACGGTATGAATCAAAAGTTCGAAGGATGGAAATGCAAACAAACATGCAAACAAACAAATCGACGTTGCACTCCACTTTTTGTGATTTGTTAAATTTCCTTTTTGTGAGGACCAAAAGCGACTATTAGTCGTGCAAAATAATTGTAAACCTGATATAGTTGATATAGCACATGTCAATGATGCTTAGAAAATGAATTTGACTTAGATCGGCAACGCCTATGTGGTCTTTTTACCCAGAGCTGTTAATAGTAGAGTGAGGCACTTTGAAAGAACTGAAGATTCCGAAGTCGTGTCGTGCACACACACAAAAAAAAGTTTACACTCAGGATCTCAGTTTTAGCTGTTTGTGACCTAGAATTAAGCTTTTGAACTACCGTAAGCCCTTCAATTGGAAAAACCCGTGAGGTGTTTCACTCGTCAGGCTGGTGGGCTCTCCTGATAGGGCCTCCTTCTGTTCTACCCGTCTACCATGTTGCTTTTTGCTAGCACAATGTGAGACGTGTTTTGTCCAAACTCGTACTCACTTGGTCAGACCCACTCCTCGGCAGCTAGGCTTTCGGAGGGCTAAGAAAGTACTGTAGAAGCTGAAGATGAAATTTCTAGCGACAGGTTAAAACATGGTAGTGGGGAGACGTGTCCGCATCACATCCAAAATCACAGCATTTCCACATGCGCGAGAATGTAATTTTAAAACAAAACAAAACAGCAAAATTCAATTTAGCTGGCAGGTTCCGGCATGTCCCATGCAGAGTGAATGGGGAAGGTTTTACAGGTGAGTCAATGGACAGGTACATGTTATTTGATTTTCGGTAAAGTAAAAACGTTGAAACATTCCAGTGGCGTAACCATCCTGGGGCAGTCGAGAAAACGTGTCTCATGGCACCGGATGTAGAAAAGGAAAGGGGGACTGCTGACGTAAGACTGAGACTGAGAGTGTCGTGACAGGAGAAACTCAGACAACTACCAGTACCAGTGCTGATTTGGGCGTTGAAGGAGAAAATTGCAATATTCCTACAGTGTTCATATGTTCCAAAGTACGGTATGACAGGTTTGCCTGTCTGGGTTGATTGTCCAGTGAACCGGGATTTTGTCATTACGGCACGCGGCCTAATGAAAGAGAGGGGGGGGGGGGATTGGTGAGACGAGGGGAAGGAGAGAACGTCGCAGAGTTTGCTGAAAGCACCGTAGTGGAGGGTGGGAAGGAAAAAGTCGGCGGAGGCAGTGTCGAGTTTATAATAATTCAGATTACTTGGGTTTAGGTGTGGATTATTGGGAGCGGGGGTGGAGAGTGGAGACACCGTGATCACTGAATGAAAGAAAGAGTGGGTGAAATGGAATAGATTGGGGAAGAAGGAAGTTGATGGAGAAAGTGGTTGGTGGAATATTAATTTATTATATAATCGTTCTCATTATTAGAGTTGCTTTTTCGGGGGGGGGGGGGGGGGGAGTAGGAGAGATCATGATTACTGAAGGGAAGAATGGAAGTAGCAAAATATGGATGGATGGAAGGTGATAGTACATTGTAAGTCACGGGACACATTATTTATTATAATTATTCAGATGGGGGGGGGGGGGCATGATTACTCAGTGAAAGAATAAGAGTGCCAAAATATGAATGAGTGACTGAAGGAACTCAAGGGGGGCATGGAGTGTAAGCAATTCATACCGGCATGACGCCGATGTAGTGGTTCGGTGGTAAGAGCGGCTGGACCTAGTGCGAGAGGCCCATTTTTTTGGGGCGGCCTCTGAACGAATTCCTTTGCGGTATTTTTAAAGCACTCACTTTTAAAGGCTAAGAAAACAAGGAGGAAGAGCGAAACAAAAGGAAGAGTCAATTATTAATACAACAACTAATGCCGTAAGAATATCACACCTAAGCGCTATAGTGTATCTAATACAACAGCGCCTGAACAGTGTCGCACCGCCGCATTCATGATACATGAGATTGCCTCCTCACGTAAAAGGGACTGTATTGTTGATGAAGGGCCAGGGATAGAAAATTTAACGTGAATTTTGTCTCCGGACGAGATGAGAATTTGGAATTCCTAGCGGTGTCTGCCGTTCTTTGGCAGAGGATGGCGATGATGGTGAGAGAAGGCGGGTGGAGACGGTCTCCACCCCACTTGTCTGAAACTGAGATTCCATTTTTTGTTTTTTTCTGTTGATGTAAACTAAATGGCTCGTGTACGAAAACTTTGTCGTTGGGACTGTTCTCATTCTCTCTCTCTCTCTCTCTCTCTCTCTCTCTCTCTCTCTCTCTCTCTCTCTCTCTCTCTCCCTCCCCTCTCTCTGTGTCTGTCTGTCACTCTTTCTCTCCCTCCCCTCTCTCTCTGTCTGTCTCTCTCTCCCTCTCTCTCTCCCTTTATCTCTCTCTCTCTCTCTCTCCCTCTCTCTCTCTCGCTCGCTCGCTCTCGCTGCGCCCACATTTGATCTATTCATTGCGTTCACTTAATAACATACGTGATTCTTTTATCTGAAAACGTCAGATTATACGATGGAATTTCCCTTTTAAAAAGTTACGTGTATTTTTGTCTATTTTCACAAAAAGGAATCAATGCATTTTCATTTTTTGTTTATTTTGACTTAATGTCCGGTGCTCTGCATGGGATGAATTCATAAAATTCACTAGGTATGATCTTTTATTTCCTGCAAGAAAATAGATCAGTCAGTCAGTATCAGTAAAGCAGGACTTCTTTATAATAGTGATAATTTCGTTTAGATATTATCAGAGAGTCAGTATGTATAGAGAGGTTTCACTATTGGTCGATTTGCACTGCGAGACACGGGAGGCGCGGGAAATTCCGTAAAAAACGACACAGCCCGAAGCTCGTGTTTCCAGTCTGGTTAATTTATTAGTCTGTGGGAGGCGCCGCGAAACCATCCTTAGTATAGAGTGGAAAGTAGGTCGTTGCGGTAAACAATACACGTTTGTGCTTTTCCACGGGGCGTAAGGACTTACAGACGGCTCTAAATAGTTTGAATCAGTCCAAAAATATGAACAAATCACACTAAACAGATATGCACACGATCTTTGGTGAAGAAGGTCTCTTTCAATTCTTCAATTTCTTGCTTACCGCAGCGACCTAGTGTCGCGATTTGGCGAAAGTGAGATATCTCTGTACATGTATACTCTCTGGTATAATTTTTTTTTTTTTTTTTAATGCCCTTTCATAATTAGTTCAAAATTAGACAGTGAAACATTATAGTTTTTTCCACTCCCGCCTCCATTTCTTGCATTTTATGAAATTGTATCGTTGGTTGACATTGCTGCCATGGTGGAGTAAGAGAGGATACTGGCTCCGTTACTCAGACAGTAGGCCTATTTGTCTCCCTATCATGTTTCACAAAATTTGTTTGAAGAGCAAAGCTGGAGATGAAAGAGGTATAACTGGAATGACAGACAGCCGTAACTTCGTGCGCTAACTAGCTCTATTTAAAGAGCAATCTCAACTTCCCTGCACATTCGAATTTTCTTTTATTTTTGGTTTTTTGGTTTCGTTCATTTCTTTCAGACTATGTCAAGATTGATATTTCCAAACTGAGGATGATGTATCATTGCATGCGCGGGCTTCAATCTTAGTTTTCTCTGCAAAAATGTTTACGTTTGTCATTTTGTGTGGGATGCCTTGTTTGGGGATCGATGAACATGGCACGGAGATAATGGTTAAATAAAACAAATGATATAGTAGTTGGAACGGAGAAATCGACGAGGAGTAAATACAACTGAACTGCTAGTTTCCATCAGCGGGGATACTGTAGAAATCGGAATGTCTGTTGACCGTTGAAGCATTGCTTTATAAAGAGGAGCACAAAAAAAATTAATGTGATTGGATGAGACTAAATTCCCGAGAAAACTTCCCCAAAGGGGCAAACATTCTCTATGGAAATTGAGATCTGCTTATAAAATGAAAGATTAGTCATTTTTCTGCTTTCACTTACGCTATTTTGCTTGAAATCGTCTTCGAAATATTTTATTTTCATAACCTACTCATCTTAATGAAAGAAAGCGAACGGCGCAATATTAAATTTTGTGTTTTGCGATGGATTTGGTATCACAATGGAACAGAAACAGTTGTGTTATTTCAAAGAGAAGACACTGTGCATTTCAGTGCCATAATAATAAGCTTCATGTTGTTTTTAGCGCCTGTGTGTGTAATGATCATACCGGTAGAGCTTGTGACAGCTTGAGGTATTGGGTGACTAAATAGCCGAAGGAAGAGATGGGAGGTAACAGTGTAGGGCTTTTTTTCTGAATAGACGGTGTTAACATCTTTCATTACCGATGGTTTAATTGCTTTATTTTAGCAGGTTGTTCGGTGATCTTGCCATTTACACCTCACATTTCTTGTTCTTGTTTTTGTGTGTCTTTGGGGTAGGGATTAGATTTGTGTTTTGTTTCGTAAATGTTTCCCAGGCAGCCGACTTTGTTAGGCCTGCTCTTCTCGACTTTCAGCTGCCAAGGTATCTTTAACTTGCGCAATGTGTCCATGGGCCCTCCGAGTTTTTGGTCCTTATCCGAGAAGACTAGGTGCTCGATCATAGGATCAGGGACAAACAATTTTCCTCCAAATTCCAAAATGCCTGCACCGACCGGGAATCGAACCCGGTTCCTTGGGCATGAGAGGCGAGCACCTTGCCCCTAGACCAACGTGTCCCGTATAATGTAGTACACATGTAGTATATAGTTTCATTGCCGAGGTTGTTAGCCGTAGGCATTTACACTTCTGTTCTTGTCCTTTCTGTCTTTTGCTTCTTTCTGTCATGTGGCGTTTCATATTTCTTGATAGGGCGGCTTCACTCTTTCTCATGGTTCTGTTATATTCTGTCTGTCGTCTTGCTTCCTCCTGGCACAATGTGACCGTCAGCGGGTCGAAATGCCTTCTTCAAATTCAAACTCGAACTCACAAGCTGATGTTCATTTTTCTTTTTGTGGCCCGAAGACCTGAACTTCGCAGCCTCAAAACTTAAGAAATGTACAAAACTCTCAAGTGTTCAAGACACATCTGGAATCCATCTCTTCAGTTGATAGTTCGCCATGCAGCTGTTTGTGACCTTTTTCAAATGTTTTAGGGTGTACTTTTATGATGAATTGAATGTGGGCAGAAGAGTGGCTGTGAAACGCTTACAGGTTGTATTTGACCTGATGACATAAATACATGTACTATTTGTTATTATTTTTATGAAACATCACAATGAATAATTGAAATTTGGATACACAATCACGGTCTGTGTCAAGCCATACGTTTTGCGTAATTGTCTTGACAGTGTTGTATGATTTTAAACTTGCGAACCCAACAGAATATGGACACATTTAAGTCAATATTCAGTTTTTCTTGATATGTATGTGCATGCTTCTTTCTAATATACTAGTGTAAATACCCGTTCAAAGAACGGGTTGCAATAAATTATCTTTAGGAGGCATGTCCTTCTCCGTAATTTAGGAGGTATGTAGATCTAGATCTAGTTAATCAGTCGGCACACAGATTATGTAGATCTACATAGAAAACAACTCTCAACTGGCACAGAAACACCCGCATGGCCCGTGCATAAGGCAGACGGCACAGAAGCTCATGCCTTCAAACTTTGAAATGCAACCGGAAGTTTAAAGTCGAAAAAAAAACAAAAGCAGGAGGGAGGCCATCATTGTTGAGGAGAAAGCATTATTCGATATTTTTTATCCTATTTTCATTTATTACAAAATTACGATACTTCGCTTTCATGTCAACGGAATAGACATAGTAGCAAAAAGAACTGTCTTTCACATGTAATTTTTTTAGGTCTGGGCATTTCTTCATCGCAGCACTGAATTTTTTATCCTTGCTGTTTTTTTTATATAGATTAGGTGTGGGTGGCGATTCAAAATACATGTAATATGCTTTAAAACAAAACAAAAAAAAATTCAACTACCTTGATTTCGGGGATTGTCGCACCAGCCAGAGGGCCCTCACGGAATAAAAACCTGACGTGGATATGTGATCCAGTCTTTGTGTGGCAGCCCATTTTCAAAACTGTAATGTAATGTCCTGCTTGAGACCCCACCCTTTGATCGTGCAGCTGCTTACAGGCCAGCATTTAACACCATCGATTTTTAACTGCAATCAGACCCTAGAACTTGTATCAGTGTAGTCGTGGAAATGGTTTGGCCCTGTCTGGTATCGATAATGGTATTTAATTTGCACTTTGAAGGTAATCTATGTTTGAACGTTATCAAGGCCCAGTCATCAAGATAAGCCTCTGAGGGTATTTTGCGCCGTGTGTAAAGATTTCAGTTCGGCGCGTGGTTAACAACGAAAGCCCCTGTTACACATACATAAGGTCTTTTTGTCTTAACACCTGGGGTGTTTCTCCCCAATCTCCAGTAGATGCCAAAGCGCCAATAATCCCCTCTTTCTCTTTTTCTTTCTTTCTCTCTTCTCGGTCACCCTCTCTCTATCTGTCTCTCTCTTTCTTTCTTTCTTTCTTTGTCTCTCTCTCTTTCTTCTAACTCTCTTTCTTTCTTTCTTTGTCTCTCTCTTTCTTTCTTTCTTCCCCTGTCACTTTCTCTCTCTCTTTCTCTCTCTTTCTTTCTCTCTTTCTTTCTCTCTCTCTCTCTCTCTCTCTCTCTCTCTCTCTCTCTCTCTCTCTCTCTCTCTCTCTCTCTCTCTCGGGTGAGTTAGTGGGCGCTTACGGTAGGGTCTTATTCTGTCCTATCGTTCTGTCATATCTTGTCTCATATCGTGCTTTTTCGTGCCAGTTTTCTCCGAACTCTGTGTGTGTGTGTGTGTCTGTATGTATCTCTTCCCCCCCCCCTTCTCTCTCTCTCTCTCTCTCTTTCTCTCTCTCTCTCTCTCTCTCTCTCTCTCTCTCTCTCTCTCTCTCTCTCTCTCTCTCTCTCTCCTTGTTCCACAAGCCTGTAAGTTCTACAGTGTTATCCGTCTCGCCACCAGCTGCAGAATAAAAGCAATAGGCTCGTATACAATACATGTTCATCATGACATGATACGCCTCATAAAGAACCCCGTACACTGTGCATGGCATACGCCTCAGATAAAAATTAAGTGTCTTTCTAAGAGAGAAAAATGGTTTTCTTATCTGGAAACGGTAGAACCAAATAAAACCCGTCTGTATATTATGTAAATGTGTGTATGTCTTGATGCGCTCCGTAATTCGATGAAGGTGATCAAATGTCCTGTTAATTTTTAAGGACTCGACGTAAGGTCTTTTGAACAGAGCTGTGCTGTCATCATGTGAGACCATGCTCTGGAGCTCTGAACTCAACAGAGGGCCTCCGTAAGTCATCATGACTGTGCCACAGTGCCCTGGAGCTCTGAGCTCAAAAGTGGCCCTAGCACAATTCATCATGACCGTGACATAGATCTAGTGCCCTGTGGCCGTATGCGTGAACTTGGTGTAAATCCGCCCGTTTTGCACCATGGTTCAGGCTTACGTACGGCCACCCAGATGTAAACTCAGATTGGGGCCCAACAGTTACTGCAGCCCCCGTACAACACACAGGTAGCACCCGAGACACTGTGTCTCGGGTAGCACATTATCACATTATACCTACGGAACACTTGAGACACATCTGATACACTTACAACCAGGTGTGCTTGTATCTTTGACCATAACATTGTGCGACCGCTGTTGAGTTGCTCAGTGTTATTTCGGAGACAAATAATGAATAGATGAAGTTGGTGGAAGATAAGGAATGGGTTTTTGGACAGGTCCCAAGACTTGATCTCCTCACTGAGGATTGGTGATACAAATATCTCTACTCCCGGTGTCTTTTTGTGTCAGTTTTTGTAAAGGTTACATTTCAGATAGGCACTGTTGTTGGCCTCTTCCTGTCTCGAAAGACAATGGATTGTGGGCCCATGGTATGTCAGTTAAGATCACTGCAGCGCCTGCTATGGCTCCACAGCCTGATCCTTGAGCCGCGGTCTCTGTAACAGTTGTTGGATTTGAAGGTCTTCGCATCTGACTCAACTCAGCGATGATGTCTAATTCTGTACTGTCATGTAGGCCTACCATTGTTTTAATTCCATGGTTCCCCTCTCAGTACAACCATTACCACCTGTTTCTTCTTCCCACGTTACGCTACGGACAGTGATGTTACACAGCGTCGCATGATACAGCATTCAGCAAGATCTTCAGCATGCCCTTGTCCCACTCTGATTAATCTAAATCAGTCGAGAGAGACCGAAAAAAATTTTTTTTTAATTTTTAATTCTCAATCACTGGTGATTACTCTCTTCGTACCCCGCGCGAGCTTTCATCGTGATTTTTTTTTTTTAAAGAGTTGCTCCTTTTTGGTGCCATTTGATTGCTTATTATATAGTCGGTGAGCAACAACAAAATTTATGACAAAATGACAGAATTATGTAAATTTTATGGAATCTTTATGAGAACTGTACAGGGCAAAAAGAAAACAGAAATAGTAATACAATTTGCAGTAAATTGTAATTATTAATATTGTTAATTAATTTTTATTATTTATTTCAGTTTTCTTTAGACACGGCTCATTAATTTTCTTCGTTGAGTAATTTTCTAGCGACATTGCGCCTTACAATGATTTTCTCATGAAACGAACAATCACTGAGAGTACTAAATCGTCGACCGGCTTTTGGAATCTCGTTAAACCTATACTCAAAACTTTGAGGCTAGTTTTAACGAAGTTCCTACAGCTGACCGACGTAATGCTTTTTGCTTGAACACCCACCATACAGCGTTCCCTCGCAAAGAAATACAAGTACATTCCCGCAACCAGCTTTCTCGTACTGTTTTGTTTTTTTCCATTATTTTCATGTCTCCAGGTTGATACCCGGGTTTCAGCCTTGATAAGGTTGTTCTGTTATCTTCCAGTTAACTTTTCTTTTCTTTAAAGATGTGAAAAAGGAGGGAGAGGCCCAGGGGTTAGTGAAGAGCAGTATATTTGCTAAGGCTCTTATCGTCTTATGGAGGCCCATTTTATGTGTTCGTCACTGAGAGGTTTACGGTTATAACAGTTATGTTAAGTATTGGGCTTGGGTCTGGTGCTACACACACCTAGTTGTCTTAGCACGGTGTGCAGTGTGCTGTCAGTAAACGAGATGGTGCGCATTCCGTTTGAGCGGTCGGATTGCGCCGAGTGTGATTAGCGTTCTTGCAGAAACAAACGTAACGGCGAACTAATTTACGCGCTAAAAAGAAAAAGAAAAATATCCCCACGGGGGCTATATATCGAGGGGTATTCGCCATATTATTGCATGCGACATTTTGCCGATTTTGAGGTTTTGTCAGGAAAGTGGTTCTCTCCCTCCTAAATTCATTATGTTTAACTGTCATTCCAATCGGTTAAAAAAAATTTCGAGATAATTTATGTGTTATGACTTAATGATTTATGCGTTTTAGCCCCTTTGCCGACCAAACTTTAGTCGTCATTTTCTCCAAAAGTCGAGAATGCACGTACATCAATATGGTAAATACCCGACGATACATATTACCTATAATTATGTTATATCTAAACTCCCAGTGTATATGACCCTAAAGCGTTTACATGTGATATCTGAACAGGTCTTGTCTCTGATAAATGAGTTGTAGACGTTTTACGTGTATTTTTAACAAAGACATTTGGGTCATACTTCGCTCACCTCCCTGAAACAGTAACTACTCCTTTAATAATTCAGCCATTCTTTGTCCCATATCGTGCAATGTACCAGAAATCTTCATTACTTTATGTGTCCGCAGTGGCTCATGATCCTCTCGTCCTAGAAAACCCAAGGTCTGGAACTGATCCTATTATGTATTCGTCTTAATACGATTAACCCAATTCTTGTGTGTTGTCTTTCAACGAGATTAGAAACACCAGTTTCAATCACTATTCACACTTAAGCCCGTTATATTAAAGGACTTTCAAAAACAAACATAGGCACCAGCCAAGGTGGAGTGGTAACTGATAATGCCATTCCAGTGATAGCGCACAATTTTATTTGCCTTTTGCGTGGACTGGGTGCACAGAATGTTTCACTGTGTAACCTTTTTGTTGTTTGTTTGTTTAAAAAAAAAATCGTTTCCGAGAGTGTAGGCGAAACGTTATCTCTTGCCCGGTCGTGTGCATAAAGGTGCGGGATTCTATTTTTTACCGTTTAATGCAATTTGCCGTTGCGAGGTCAGTATCAGAGATATAGTTATGGAACGCGTCTCTCTTGCCACAAGGGCTAGGGCCACGTGTTATAGTTTTCAGATATCTTTTACTTGATGTAAAATAGTCTCGAACGTCTTGTCTTACCAGATATTTATAAACAAAGTATTAATCTCAGTTGTTTGTCGTGCTCGCGCATGATTGCCGTGCTACTGGATGACCATAGAGCTATAGCAACGCAAGACTTAAAAGTTAGTTCCTACATACTAAAAGGAAAAATTAATTGGAACCATAAAGTGGTAAAACTCCGGTCAGTATGTAAATATGAGCGCCTTCGAATCAGAATCTTGGTTGGTACGCGCTAATCATACTAGTGAAGAGCACAGTTGTAAACGTGAAAACCACTTGCTGGAGGCCTTTGTAAACGGCTGCCCTGAAATTTAGGGGATGAACGAATCGAAAGAGAAATGAGGAATGAAGTAGCCTCGACTTCAGATGAACATTTCTTTTGTGACTTGATCAAACCACCTTCCATGGCATACACTTTTATTTCCAAGTTTTTGGGGTCTAAACGGATAAGAAATAAAACAAGGAGGTAGTGCCTCCGTTAGGCAGTAGTTAATTAGACAATGGTTATTATCATCATCATTGTCATCGTCAGCATGGTGGTCCCTCTTATCTCGAGGAGGACGTATCTGCATAGTCACTTATGTACACGAGAACGGCTCCGTAGTCCGAGTTGGTATTGCAGAGCAGGCAATAGTATCTCGTGACAAATCATCATTGTCTCGGTGGTAATCGACCTGAGAGTTGAGGCAGGTGAATATGTCGAGCGAGTTTGTCTATGCCAACAGGTACAAAACATTGACAGACAAATGTCAGAGCGTATCCGTATCATTGAAAAAATGAGTGAAACATGAAACCTTCTTCGTACAACTGTTTGAGAATATCTGTTTGTCTGCCAGCTGTCATTTCGGGCTTTTTTCAACGGTGTTGGGTGTATCAGGTATACGCTATTCTTTTGCGTGATAGATCAATAACCTCATAGTGTTCCGGCAGTGATTACTTCCAGCTGGAATCCCCAAAAACAGGATATGCAGGCGTTCGTTGGTCTTTTGCACGCCGAGTGTATTGTATAGAACTGATGTTCTCTGACTTGTCTGTGTTGTTGTTTTCCTTTCTATCTATCTATCTATCTATCTATCTATCTATCTATCTATCTATCTATCTATCTATCTATCTATCTATCTATCTATCTATCTGTCTATCTGTCTGTCTGTCTGTCTGTCTATCTATCTATCTATCTATCTATCTATCTATCTATCTATCTATCTATCTATCTATCTATCTATCTAACTGTCTGTCTGTCTGTCTGTCTGTCTGTCTGTCTGCCTGCCTGCCTGTCTGTCTGTCTGTCTGTCTATCTATCAATCTATTATTTGTCTGTCTGTCAGTCTGTCTGTCTATATATCTGTCTGTCTGCCTGCCTGCCTGTCTGTCTGTCTATCAATCTATCTATCAATCTGTTAATTGTATGTCTGTCTGTCAGTCTGTCTGTCTATATATCTGTCTGTCTGTCTGTCCATCTGTCTCAAATCTGTCGGCTGGTTCTCCTTCCATCCATCCATCTGTCCATCTGTTTCTTCTTCAGTCTCTTACACTTGCTTTGTCGGCAAAAGTTGTGAAAATGCAACATTTGACATCGTTGTCCTCACACAATAATAATATATGTTCCAGTAATAGAGACTGCCCTCGTGTTTGCTAAGTGTTAAACTCATCGATTTTTCTGTGTCTGGATGAGCCATTTGAAATGGTCATTAACCTTGCATGTTTCCCATTTGGCCATCCCGCTGAGGCACTGCTCTTTTGATAAATTGTCAAGAGCATTATGATCTGTGGCGTGAATATAGTCGTAGATGTCACCTTTGCGATAATTATGCATGAAAGTAGATGTATGCTGGACGAGAATATGGGGAAGGGTAGCCTGCAGAGAGTGTAGTAGACTTAACGGAATTGTAACCATAGAGGAAGGAAAGAAAGGAGGGACTTTATTAAAAACGTGTGAGTGAGAGAGAGAGAGAGAGAGAGAGAGAGAGACTGTATGGCTGTGTGTGTATATGTGCTCGGCTGTGTGCGTATGGCTGTATGTGTATGACTAATGTGTGTGTGTGTGAAAGTGTGTAAGCGTGTGTGTGAAAGAGTGTGTGTGTATTGCGTGGGAATGTGTGTCTGTGTGTGTGTGCGTGTTAGAGACACAGACAGACAGTGAAAATATTCTGTAGAGGTTTTAAAACAAAGCTGCCAACCAGTAGGACGTACTCACGATTGGACAGTCTATTTGTCAGGATCATCTCCGTTGATCTTAAGCCTTGCTCTCTGTCAGTGATGTTTTTGTGTGTGTATGTGTGTGTTTTTATCAAGATCTCCTCAAAATGCCCCTACAGTAGTTTGCTACCGTTGAACAATAATAAAATCCAGTATAGGTTTAAGACACTTTGTTTACACATTGGAAAGTTTACCACTTTGTGTTAAGGCGTGTTCAAAACATTTGAGAATCTTAATTACATTATTTCAGTCTTCGTCAGTAAGGAAATCGAAAGCCCGAGAGCTGTTAAACAGTCTAACTAGACATGTGGGTTAATAAAGAATGCATGGCTCGTCAAGTGGTTTCACTTTTAGAACTGCAGTAGAGAGATCTGATATCATTTACTAGTTGGCCCGCTGAGTCGGGTAATACAAGAGATGTATTTTTTAAAGTTGTGTTTCGATCGCCAGTGGGTAAATCGATGCCCAGAATGAAATTACCTGTCGTACTTATTTATTCTACTTGTAGAAAATGCGTTGTGTTTTTTTTTCCCCGTCTCAAAATGTCGGAACACCATCTATTCAACTGAGCTGTGGCTTAAAATCAACGATTAGCGAACTTCAAGACCTTGTAAAATATGCCCATGTGCACCTTTGCGTCCTGTTATGCGTAATATGATATTTTATAGAATTTAAGGCTAAGCGGAGGCCTTTCATTGGAGGCCTTACTCCCTTTGTAATATGAAGCCTAATGTGATCAGCGATCACGGATAGATAATCTCAAATCTAAATCCTTCACCACCCAGATTATGTAAAAGACAATTTTTCCCCAGACTGGCATGATCTACCGGCGCAAAGTCGATGCTGATAATTTGGTAGCGTGATTTATGTGAATGCACTGGGGTTTGCAAGCCGCTATCATCTGTGTAATATGACGGCGGTTTCCATGCTGAACCACTGCCCCTGTCTTCCTGTGTTCCATCTCATTTCCTTGTCCGATGTCAGTATCACGTGACGGCAGACGCACGATATCCGGGTCTTTAAATTGTTCCCCTTCCTCTCCATACTTTACCTGTATGTCTGTCTGTCAATCTGTCTGTCTATATATCTGTCTGTCTGTCTGTCCATCTGTCTCAAATCTGTCGGCTGGTTCTCCTTCCATCCATCCATCGGTCCATCTGTTTCTTCTTCAGTCTCTTACACTTGCTTTGTCGGCAAAACGTGTGAGTGAGAGAGAGAGAGAGAGAGAGACTGTATGGCTGTGTGTGTATATGTGCTCGGCTGTGTGCGTATGGCTGTATATGTATGACTAATGTGTGTGTGTGTGAAAGTGTGTAAGCGTGTGTGTGAAAGAGTGTGTGTGTATTGCGTGGGAATGTGTGTCTGTGTGTGTGTGCGTGTTAGAGACACAGACAGACAGTGAAAATATTCTGTAGAGGTTTTAAAACAAAGCTGCCAACCAGTAGGACGTACTCACGATTGGACAGTCTATTTGTCAGGATCATCTCCGTTGATCTTAAGCCTTGCTCTCTGTCAGTGATGTTTTTGTGTGTGTATGTGTGTGTTTTTATCAAGATCTCCTCAAAATGCCCCTACAGTAGTTTGCTACCGTTGAACAATAATAAAATCCAGTATAGGTTTAAGACACTTTGTTTACACATTGGAAAGTTTACCACTTTGTGTTAAGGCGTGTTCAAAACATTTGAGAATCTTAATTACATTATTTCAGTCTTCGTCACTAAGGAAATCGAAAGCCCGAGAGCTGTTAAACAGTCTAACTAGACATGTGGGTTAATAAAGAATGCATGGCTCGTCAAGTGGTTTCACTTTTAGAACTGCAGTAGAGAGATCTGATATCATTTACTAGTTGGCCCGCTGAGTCGGGTAATACAAGAGATGTATTTTTTAAAGTTGTGTTTCGATCGCCAGTGGGTAAATCGATGCCCAGAATGAAATTAACTGTCGTACTTATTTATTCTACTTGTAGAAAATGCGTTGTGTTTTTTTTTTCCCGTCTCAAAATGTCGGAACACCTTCTATTCAACTGAGCTGTGGCTTAAAATCAACGATTAGCGAACTTCAAGACCTTGTAAAATACGCCCATGTGCACCTTTGCGTCCTGTTATGCGTAATATGATATTTTATAGAATTTAAGGCTAAGCGGAGGCCTTTCATTGGAGGCCTTACTCCCTTTGTAATATGAAGCCTAATGTGATCAGCGATCACGGATAGATAATCTCAAATCTAAATCCTTCACCACCCAGATTATGTAAGAGACAATTTTTCCCCAGAATGGCATGATCTACCGGCGCAAAGTCGATGCTGATAATTTGGTAGCGTGATTTATGTGAATGCACTGGGGTTTGCAAGCCGCTATCATCTGTGTAATATGACGGCGGTTTCCATGCTGAACCACTGCCCCTGTCTTCCTGTGTTCCATCTCATTTCCTTGTCCGATGTCAGTATCACGTGACGGCAGACGCACGATATCCGGGTCTTTAAATTGTTCCCCTTCCTCTCCATACTTTACCTAGTTACGTCAATGTTACGTCAGTCTTATAGCCCTACTGCCGTTCTACGGAAAATCATCGCATACAACAAAAACAATATTTTACAGGAGGTGCGAAGAACCTCTCATTCCGAAAGTACCGGATGCTATTCCCGGTCGGTGCCGGCATTTTTGAATTTGGGGGGAGGGGGGGAATTGTGTTCCTGATCCTATGGTAGGTAGGATCGAGCACCTAGTCTTCTCGGATAAGGACGAAATACTCGGAGGGCCGGCGTGCTCGCTGCGCACGTTGAAGATACCTGGGCAGTTGAAAGTCGAGGAGAGCAGGCCGAACTAGGCCGCTGCCCGGGCAAAATTCTCAACAAAAAAAACAACGAATCCCTACCACAATAAAAAAAAGTAAAAACAAGAAAAGTGAGATGTAAATGCCGCGAGCCAGAGAACCTCCTAAAATAAAGACCTGAATAGAGGTGTGAAGAAAAAAAAACACAAAAGCATTTGAAGTTGCTCTGTACTTAAGCCTTTGTTCAGTTTCCATTTTGTGATGGCCAAAAGAAACTGTTTTTCGTAGATTTATATAGGCAAGATAGAAAATTAGAGCGCAATTCATTCTATAAAAATGATGTTAAAAAGTGAATTTGATCTAGATTGGCATGTATGGTTGTGTTTCATTAAGCGTCAGCCTAGAGGTGTCATTATTCCCGCACAGTGGTTTTCAACCTTTTAAAACTTGCTTTTCCGTCTTCGTTCATGTCTCATGGCGTTATTCTCCCCTTACTTGTACGTCTTTAACTCTTTGATTACCATTATTAACTCCACTTCCAGACTACAGTTCGTCTGCCATAACTATAGTATTTCATTTGCAATTCTTTTCTTTTAGGCTGGCTTCATTACTTTAAGTTGCATTGCAAACATAAATAATGTCTGTAAAAAGGAGAAAAATTGAGAAAACCTCTCCAAAGTGGGACACATGTTTTACGGAGATTAAGATTTGCTTACAATGATGAAAGATTAGCCATTTTTCTGCATTCAGTTAAAACAGTTTGCATGAAATCGTCTTGGAAATATTTTATTTTGATTTTTCAAAAAGGCATAAAAATTTCACCTTAAGCCCCGATTTCGCTACATCCGCTCACATAATATGATCTTGTTGAGTCCAAATTTTGTTCCGATCTAGCGGCGAAAAGTATAACAAAGAGTTAAAGATACCGTTTGATGAGTTTGATTCCATAAACCTAGGTGGAGGCTGTCACAAATCCCAGACTGGGAAATGTAATAATTATGACAGGACAACAATCACGAACGAACAAGTATAACACTTAACAGAACAACCAAACAGACTCACACATTTATTATACATAAAAATAAAGATATACGTGCATTACATTATTCAATTCAAATACCATCCAATGGTCAGCACTCCCGACATCCATTCCTCTAGGGGTCCACTACCCGATAATACTTTCTAAAATATGCTCTGGCCTCAGCCTCACATCTATATATATATTACTTGCTGGCCTCTCTTACTGGCGCCTGCTCAACCTAGTCTCCGTATCTCAATCTCCCCTTAAGGTCTTACAGCACATTACTATTTCAATAGCACATTATATTCTCAATGGCACATTAACATCTTAACAGCACATTAACATCGTAATAGCACATTAACATTTGAATAGCAATAAGGACAATAATAACGTCCCTGTCTGTGGCCAGACTGCCACGACTCATGTGCTCCCGCTGTCCTGCGCGACAGCTTCACTCAGGCAGGCCTGTGGGTAGCCTTCTGCTCAACCCCGGCACAAGTCCGCTCACCGCGGGTGGCTTCTCTGCCCGACCCCGGCACCTATAAGAATAACATTACATCTGTAATACACCACACAATTACTATCCACTTCACCACTCGTTACGAACCATCAAGCGTACTCACAATAGTCCACATTTCACTCACCACACATCTTACGGTAACACACCTCCACCGTGTTACACCGTACTCAGACTCGCTACGAATCCATGATCCTAACTTACATCTATCGCTCATTGCGCACATCTCTATACACAGTAATCAATGACTTTCACAGTCCTCACATATAACTTATTTACATCATGGTCATAGGAGAATCTAGTACATCAATCATCATAATTATCAATCACAGTTCAACCTACCAGTCATCACTGGAAAACACACAATCTCCCGACTGCCTCTGATCTCACGTCTGTCCCCTTGGGCTTCTTAACTTGCAGTGATCTGACTATTCAGATTTTGCCTCTACTACGCCTCAACTTCACTCACAACATGCACGCTTCAACGTTAACTAACAGAAGTCAATACAGGTGAGCAGCCTCACTATCCCGTGAGTCCATCCTACACTTCCATGCCCCCGTAATCCTTGAATCTCGCTCACTCCACTCGTGACAGAGGCTTGGCGGGCGCTTCTCCTTCTGTTTTAACTTTCATCGTTCTGTTGTATTCTGTCTGTGGTCTTGCTTTTTCTCAGCAGCGCGCCCGTTATCACGTCGAAGTGCTTTCTGTAAACTCAAACTCAAAAACTCCATAAACCTAGAATCACTAGCGGGGCAGTCCGGGACGCGTGTTTTTTTTTTTCGTACTCACTTTGCCAAATTCAGGAGCGGGGCAGCAACACACCCCCAAACACAGGTCATCGGCTAAGGGGTTTCTCATCCTACCGAACACTGCCATGGGTGCTGCAATCTCTGGACTGTGCACCCTAACCCGAAAATAACTCTGAACGTCACCGAAAATCCCTGTAATAATAATGTTGGAGCTGTTGCTGCCACGCTCCTGAATTTGGTAAAGTGAGTACGAAAAAAAATCACGCGTGTAGGACAGTGGTAGTAAGCGACAGGAATTGACGCGTGTAGGACAGTGGTAGTAAGCGACAGGAATTGACTTGAACATGAGTGGAAATTATTCAGCGTGTGGAATTAGAAAAACAAAAGCCACTGAGCGTTCACAACACGAGTAGAGAATCTTATTTAAACGAGCCCTGTATTTCCTCCCCTAAAATCCCCCAAATACGTCCCCACCGCTAAAGAATCACTGCCCTAGACTATCATTGGCCGCACGCCCCCGGGGCCCAGAGATGAGACATAATTTTGTTCCACAAATTATTTACATAATTGAATTCTTTTGTGTCTGGAGAAACTTTTTTATTTGCACAAGTTAAAAACCTGGAAGTTCCAGTGAAGAGAACTTGAAATCTATGAAAAGCTATTAGGTTGTTATTCAATTTCAAGCTGAAATAAATGGTGTGGTTTAGCCTTGCACGGGTCAGTCTGAGTTAATTAACAAATTTGGAAAGAGAGAAAGAAAAGGCCAAAAGAAAATAGAAAGAAAGAAAGGGAAATAAAAAAACAAAAACAAGAAGACAGACAAAAAAAGGAAGGACGGAAAGAAAGGAGGAAAACATCAAGAAGAAAAAGTTGGGGGGGGGGGGAAAGAAGAAGAAGAAGAAAACCCATTGAGACTGATAACCCGACATTTCAAATGTCATTGTGTGAAGCCCAGATGACATATTTCACTCACTGGCGTTTCACAAATGAAGCCGTCCGTGTGTCGACATTCTGACATTGAGGTTATCGGGTGCAAAAACCTGGAGACGACGTGATATGAAGTCGATTGGATTCGGAGGTTTCAAGTGTGATAAAAATGACGTTGAGGAGATAATTTATCGAACTGAAAAAAAGTTAATTATCGGTCACTCGAGATTAGAGGGTGAAGAATTCAGTTCTCGAATCTCAAACGAATTTTAAGACAAGTAGTTTTCTCAGTCGTATGGTATGTTGTTCCTGTCCCCTTCGTTCCATTTGTCTCTCTTCCCCCCCCCCCCCCAATTTACTTCCCCTTGCACCCATCTTGTGTACACGCCAGCACAAGTGTGTGGATACAAGGGAACAGAGGTAGGTAATGAATAAAGAAATGTGTAAAATAATTTAAGAAATATGTAAAATAAATTAAGAAATAAAGAAATATGTAAAATAAATTAAGAAATAGATAAAATAAATAATGCTACAAAGCAATGTACCTTTAACAGAAACACCTTCGATGTTTATTGTGTGTGTTTTCTTTCTGCCTTTTGCTTCGGTTGCAAACCAAACGCAGCTAGCTGGATGTTGTGTGTAGAGAGTGCCAGGAATGAATGAATATTATTACTTTATGGCACTTTGGGGTCTATTGCGTTATAAACATTATTCTGGTCTGATTTGTAGTGGTGAATTTTGGGCATGCTGCGAGTGGTTTTAAAAAATGTACATAACTGAGTAAACACTTGTAGGGGATATATTTGTCTGTGGCTATTCTAGTCTTACTCTATTTAACTTGCGTTTTGCTTTTACATGGGCTTTTTATAAGGGGTCTGTGGTATTTCACATTATACGCTATGGCTGAATAGTGAACACAAAACCTTATGTCTGAGAAGATCATCGTATAAACAGTGCATAAAGGTGTGGGTAGAAACACAAAAGATTAAAATATTTACCTCGATTTTGTTGATGATATTATGATCATGTCTTAGTAAGACTGACTTGGGAGGGGGGGTAGCTGTAGTGAAAATCAGTTTAGAATCACTTGCAGCTGTGATTTGTTTGTTTGTTTGAATTTAGTAATTTTACAAAATTGGAAGAAATAAGCTTACGACAAAGGTGTTTTGAACAGCGGAGGTAAAGAAGATAGAATGATTTTATATAATAATATAAATATTGTGTAAATGGCTTCAGGTCGAGCTAGAACTGTGGCTTCGCGAGCCTCCAGGCTCGAGAGAAATTGAAATTAGATTATGAAATATCGCCTTTTCTTCTGTTTTCCCGCAGTGTTAATTGGATATTCTACTCTTGACCTCCCCTCAATAATTGAAGGGGATTTGATCTAGTTTGAGATCTGAATGTCAATGAGAGACGTGGCAGTTCAAGGTTGTAGGGGGCTGCTGGCTGTGCTTCACTTCTCATCAGATTCCAGCGGAACTTATTTTCTCTATCACTGACCTCTTCTTTATTTCGTTTTCCTGTTTGTGTTCTTTCTTTCTTTCTTTCTTTCTTTCTTTCTTTCTTTCTTTCTATCTATCTATCTATCATCTATCTATCTATCTATCTATCTGTCTATCTATCTATCTATCTATCTATCTATCTATCTATCTATCTATCTATCTATCTATCTATCTATATGTCTGTCTGTCTGTCTATCCGTCTGTCTGTCTGTCCGTATGTCTATCTATCTATCTGTCTGTCTGTCTGTCTATCTATCCATATCTATCTATCTATCTATCTATCTAACTATCTATCTATCTATCTATCTATCTATCTATCTCATTTTTCGATTTCCAATCCTGTCCATCTTTTACCTCCCAGGCCTTTATTTATTACCGGTATATATTTTTTGTACTTCAATTTTATCCTCATCGTTTTTCACCTGTGTCCTTCTCTGTCTTTCCCCTCCGCCGTCGCCTATTCATTTTGTTGTTGTTGTTGTTGTCTTTTTCGTTTTAACAAATTTTTTAACACTTTTTTTTTTCTTTGCTTTTGGAATTTTGTCTTGTTTTGTTTCTTGCATGAGGTTTTGTGAAATACAACTTTTTGTTTTGTTTTGGTGACCACATAAATTTTCTGGTGTGCTAAACTCCCCCACGCCCGCGTCGGCCTTAATACTTTTCTGTGGGTTCTTTATAATTATTTTAACTCATTCCCTGTGGTCATTTTTGTGAGTGTGGGTGGGAACTCTCAACTTTATCCAGTTTGAAATTTAGGGGTAGTTCAAAGATGTTTTTTCTTTCTCTCAATATAAACATAAGATGAAACATATTATACATCAAAGTAAAGGAAGATCAATGAACCAGGGTAGGATTTGAGATTTCGAAAGTTTGGCTTTGATATTATCCGTGTTGGGGAAATCAGTGGCCACTCGAGCCAAATATGCGGCTTTCCGTAGCTAAGCGAAAATCCGCGAGCCGGATATTCCTCTTACAATAGCGAATGAATGAATTAATGGACCTG
>OZ007570.1:47601555-47641555 GCA_963931925.1 Onchidella celtica
CTAAGGTTTCAAAATCTTCTCAGGTTTTGGAACACTGAGATCGAAATGGCCTGGAATAACCCGCTGTTGTTGTCAGCTCTTGGCGAATAGTAATACCGTGGCTTGGTCGTCCTAGAGAAAGCGAAAAGGTCATCGAATTGGCAAAATCAATTAATCATTGAGAACAGTACTTGACGTTAGGGGGGCTTTAGCTAAGTCAATCGACCTTTAAGGACCGGTTTTCATTTCTTCAGACCTTGACCGCTTGACCAGCGTGTTATTCATTTGGCTTTAGTCTGTGTTGGCCAATCTTGAAGCACTTGGGAAGTAGAGATGGAGAAACAGATAAAGGATTAATGTTAGGCATGCGAAGGTTCACGCCTATAGTTAGATTAAAGCGATTGATGGCTGCATGTGATCGATATTTCACACTGGAAATAAGGAGATGGGGATTGTTGCTACTTGAGTAGGTGCAAATTACTGGGTAATAAGGCAGTCAGGTTACTTGATATGACAGGCAGGGACACGAGGTGCTCTTTGTGTTTTAGTATTGTGAAGTGGATGATGAAGTTGTTGTACGATGTCATACTTGTCTTTCTTTTAGATTATCTATCTGTCTGTCTGTCTATCCATCTATCTGTTTCTCACTTTCTATCTATCTATCTATCTATCTATCTATCTATCTGTCTGTCTGTCTGTCTGTCTGTCTGTCTGTCTGTCTGTCTGTCTGTCTGTCTGTCGGGTTGCCCGTGTCTGTGTCCATTTATTCATCCGTGTGCCTGTTTGTCTTCTGCTTAACTGGTAGAATAAAGCTCCTTAGTCTGGCTTCAAAAAGTGTAGGTTAGTATGAAAATGCTATTATTGTCGTCCAACAATGTGAGGATGACAACGGTAATGAATTATCACTTGAAATTGAAGTATTTTACTCCTCCCATGGCCGGCGGGACAACGTCTATGGAAAGTGTGTATCAACGAAAAAATATATGCATGTCCCTTTCATTTTTCATCTGGGAGTGTCTAAGCCTGCCTGTTGTAATAGGTTTTAATCTTATGTAATCTGGTAACTGGTTTTGCTGTCAGGGTTTTTGTGTGCATTGTTGACTAGAGGCTCAATTGGCCCACGTAATTGTTCTGCCCTTCACTCTCAAGAATCTTAAAGTGAAGTCTGAACTAGATGTCGATACATGACCTCAGTGTCCCGGTTACCCGTGCCGAGAGGGTCTTTCACGTCTGTCCTGTCTACGTGATGAAATGCACTTTTTTTTTAATGTGCGTTCCTGTTATTTTATCTTGGTTTTTGTTGTAATCACATTCGCGTTTAATTTTGGTCGTCTTTGATTGCTTTATGCGTATCATATCCTCCATGTCTCTCCCTCTCTCTCTCTCTCTCTCTCTCTCTCTCTCTCCTTCTCTGTTTTTCTAACCTTCCCCCTTGTCCGGCATTCTATTCTACTCCCAACTCATTCCTCGTTTGAATGCGGGAAAAGTAGTGGTATTTGTGTGTGCTGGTCAGTACGAATCCCGAACTCTGACTGACACAACATTTTAAGCAGTTACCACCGTATAAATCTTCACCATAATTATTACATGTCACTTTGGCGTGGAAACACTAGATGTCCTAACTGAAGTCGCCCATGCTGGAAGGAGGGATCTGGGTACAGGTTTTGTCAGATTAACCTTTTCTGAAACCGGATTTTTAAATCTCACGTCCAGAAATAGATTCTGATAAGAAATATCACCCGCTCTGTACATAACAGGCTTGCATGATTTATGTAGAATTGTTTGAATAACGTCGTATAAACTGGATTTATTCAATCCACTGTGCACTGTACACCTTTTATCATCCTTTTAAACAAATTTACCCTCTAAAAGATCTAGCTTGGTAAACGAAGGATTGAGCCCTGTATTTACTCTGCTTGCGTGGTAATCTAAATATTTTACAGTGGCGTGCCAGCATCTTAACAGCATTGTTATAGAAGTCGTAGATTCATTCTTGTGTACCGTCTCATTTGACAGCCATCTGTGTTATCAAGTAATTCTTACACGCGAGCCTTACTTTTGTTCGAAGTTGAAACTACAGGGTGAGGTACGGAAAAAGCGACGCAAGCAGACAATGTAGTGGTTGGTTTCTTACCACCCACCATTGAAGGTTAAACAGAGAATCCATATAAATTTATGCACTAAAATTTTGTTCCGTTCCAAGGACGTAAGTACAGTACTATCAGTGTTTGGCCTGCCGAGATGGGCGAAATCCCGCTTAACTCCATAGTCTATGTCTCATATTATTAAACCGAGGGAAAAAAGGGACTTGGCTCAGCGCTACTAACCGTCATGTCAACAGAGTAAGGGGTCTTATCGACTTCGGTCAGAGCGGACGCGGTTGACCCAACACTTGTGTCTATTGACTAAAGATTCCACCCTAGCCTCTTATACTTTGCACTTGTGGCAGAGGTTCCAGACCGTCAAAGAAATTCCTATTACTTTCCTTAGTTTGCAAGTCAGAGAACGTGTAAGGCCTAAAGCTGGGTTTCTATGTGTACGGAAACCGGAACGGCCACGGAAACGTCAAAAACCCTGCAAGTAGTGAAATAGAAAGAATGTTTTCATAAGTACGGAGACGCCATTTACGTACACATGGAAACACTCTTCCTTTTTACTACTTGGTGGATTTTTGCCGTTTCCGTTTCTGTACACATGAAAACGCAGCTTAAGACAAGCATCAGAAAGAAGTGGAACGGAGAGCTCGGAGGAGTTTCTAGTAACTAGTGGTTACCATAAAGTTGTTCGAGCACTGTGTCAAGTCTAATTATCGTCTGCCTTGACTCAGTGTACGAACTTTCTCTTTCGGCCAGCTGATCCAAGACAGTTTTGACGCGCCTGGACTAGTGAAACAGACTTATTTCAGTCTTGCTGGTGCGCGATCTCCTGTTTAACTCCTTAGTTCACATTACAATCTAAAACCGAAACTAAACAAGACTTGAATCATTGAGCCATCGGCCTCAAGTGGTTCGAAATGAAGGGCTACATTGGAAAGGACGAAGAGCTTAAGTACTAGACGAAGAGTTAGAAAGGGCATAGTCTCCGAGAGCCCGAGAGACATAGATAATGCGCTTCAGCAAAGCAAAATATATATATATGTTTGAGGTCATCGTAAAGTGTAGTGTTACTGGAGGTTTCTTAGGTTCAGACCATTTCGAATTTTAAGTTTTGAAGACTATGTTAGAGAAAACGAACTACAATCATTCTGGACGTGGAGCGAGAAAAACCACAACTCCTAGGAGACTTTAGAATGCGCTTCAACGAAGAAAATGTTTAAGGACACCATAAAACTGTAACGTTTCAAGAGGTTAAGGACTACGTCCTAGGAGACGAAAAAACCCGACTTTTTCACGTGGAATGAGAAAAAGATTAATTTTTCGGAGACTTCAATATGTGTTTCAGTAAAGGAAATATTTAAAGTCATCTTTGAGCATAAGATCATTAGGGATTTCTTACATTGAGGTGGTTTTGAATACAAGCCATTTGGGTACTCGGGTTGGAAGAGACGAAAAAACGACGATTCCCAGAAGACTTGAAGATGCGCTACGGCAAAGAAAATGTATAATTTCACCTTGGAGAGTTTCTAAATTTAGACGATTTTGACTTTTAAGTTTTAAGGAACGCTTTGAAGGAGACGGGAAAAAAAACTTTAATTCTAGATGTGAAGCGAGAAAAACCACAATTCCTCAGAGACTTAGACTTTAATATGGGCGCAAGCTAAAAAAATATGTTTAAGGTCAGCTTAAAGTATAACATGTCGATATTTTTGGGGCCCGTCGATTAAAACCTCAAGATCACGGGTCCTGTTTGAATTTTCTGGCTCAGGCTTTGGGTGCACCTCGTCACCTGCTACTGGTTACAGGCATTAACCCACCGGTCCCCTGTGTGCCATACGTGGAACACATTCCCTTGTTCAGTGCCAGTGTCGTTACTGTATGTTTCTATCCACCGAATTTTGCAATAAAGGGGTTGGCGGGAGGGGGGGGGGGGCACAAAGAACGTGATGAAAGGTTTTGTCGCATATTATTATTTTAATTCTAATAAATGCCACACTTTAGCTGTCTAATTTTGATCAAAATATGGCATGGCTATGGAGATTTACTGTCTATGTGTAGGTCAAATATGGCAAAGAGAACAAAAATCTCTGTTTGTGGCAAAGCCTTGCGTAAGCGTACATATCCTTATGCGCGACGCGACATTGAGTCGCTCGCGATCGTCGCTCGAGACCAGTCGCGCGAAGTGTCTCCTTGTGCGCTAAGATTCGCTAGCGAAAATCCGGGGTCAAGCGATGTCGCTCGATCGCTCGAGTCAAAAGTGTCTCCTTATGCGCGAGCGACGTCTCGTCGCGTGTCAAGTCGCCATGTTTCACTTTTTTCTTTGCGAGGATAGACCCAAGACCCACTACGTCAGGACGGTGCCCCGTCCGCCGAGTCAGGAGTTTCTAAAAATAGTACGGCGCGCACAATCATAAACACATGCGATTCGTCGTTCGTGTTGATCTTGGAGAAAATCCTGCACTTTATTTGTAATTACTGCAGATATAGACAATTATCAATCAAGACATTTAACACTAGTGGCTGTAAAAGAATATGATGGTTGCACAGGTGAGGGGCTGGCAAGACCTAGCACAACCTTGATAGAGACTGTAGATTTTTTTCTGAAGTTGTTTCCCAAACAGACATTCCAAAATGCTAAAGCCAAGACAACATACGCCACCACTTTCAAAGCAAGTTAAAACATCTACCTTGCACACTCAAGCACAAGTATTCCAAATGCAACTGTTGCACACCGGATGATGTTGTTAATTTATTCCTGACAATTCGACTGCATCACCAGATCAGCCCAAGAAATAGTACATCAAAGCAGAAAATTTCAGGAAAGAAAATTGGAAAACTGAATAAGCTGCAACATTAGTAACACTTTTTTCTTCTTCTTTTTCTTTCGTTCACCAATCTAAATCTGCAGATTTGTTCTTTTAAGAAAATCTATGGCTTTCTGCAGTTGTGACAGAGCACCATAGAGTTTGACATTCAGGTCGGTGGGTTTGGGCCAATATGTTTCCCGTAGAGCTAAGAGGAGTGTGCAGTTCTGTAATATAATGCTCTGTGTTCTGAGGAGACTGGCTCCACTCACATTTTTATGGCAGATGTTCCTATTTCAAACTTTGTGAACATATTGTGGTGGGGCCTATTGTGGCCAGTTCTTAGTCTGAACAATATCACTTGATCCTCTCTGTTCAGGAGATGATATTTATCCTGTTGGTTTATTTTGCTGCCGTCTGTTGTTTTTGATGAGGTTTTTCTTCTTATATTAGTTTAAGAGGCACTGTGGCTGCTCCAAGCCAGAACCCTCCTTGGCCAGTTGGTCTGCTTTCTCAATGCCTGGCACTCCACAATGTGATGGTACACAATGTGATGGTATCCACTGTATGACTATCCTGTTTCGATTTCCAAGGTGCGTAAAACATTTCTTCAAGTCGTTAAGCTTGCCAGCTTGAAGGACAGTAACACTTTCAAATTTCATTATCATCAGAATATTACGGATGGAATTTGGTGAGTTCTTCTTGGTGTTTTTTTAATCGCCTATCTGGTCACTTTTCCTACTTCATTAACCTTTTTCTGCTACCCTGGTTATCTCTACACTTTTCCATAAAATTAGAAGATGTAAATTTCCTCTCTGGTCTGATGTATGTGAGAACTTCATTCAAAGTTTGCATTTTATACCCATTTATTTGTTTTAATCATTTAAATAATCGCACATCTGGTCTCTTTTCCTACTTCATTACTCTTGTTCGGCTACCTTGATTATCCCTACACTTTTTCATAAGATTAGATGTACAGTTCCCCTATGGTCTTGCATACATAAGAACTTCATTCAAAGTTTGCAGTTTATACTCAATTATTTGCTTTAATTATTAAATCAATTATTTGAATAGATTATCTATTGTACCGTGGCGTAGTGGGTCTTGGGATAGACGTTCAAGATGTATGTAGTGCAAGGAAAAAGTACTACAAAATGGTGCGCACAATGAATCAGCACGCGCAAGATATTTCGACCAATGGCTATGCTTTAAATTAGACACACCCCCAGACAGTCTGACGCGACCACCTAGCCGATCGCGACATGACTTGATCTCACGCGATGGTCGCTCGAGACTAAACGTCGCGTCGCGTATATGGAGATGGCTTCTCACAAATCTTACTCGTTTGATTTTGGAGCGACAACAATCGCGAGCGACTCAACGTCGCGTCGCGCATAAGGATACGTAGGCTTAGAAGTTAAACGGAAACGATACAATGAAAGGCAAATTTTCTGTGTTGTTTATATCATACTAGCTGAGGTCCCCGGCCCTGCCTGGGATAAATCGGTTTGAATATTAGTTTCAGTTCTGGGTGGTTATTATGGACCTGCTTCGTCTTGCCTGTTCCTATTTGTTTATTTTATTTTTGTTTGTTTGTTTTTAATTAAGTCTTACTGCTCTGCCTTTGTGAGTTGACACCCTGCGCGTCCCGTACAATAGCATGATTTGCGCACGAGTTAGTGTGTTTGATAGTGAACACATCGCAGAGAGTGATAAGGAAACCTTAAAATGGCGAACCATGACTCGAAATAGATCTAAATGATGCCGAAACAATGAAAACTGAAACGTAGAAGCCTGAGCATTTCATAATTTCTAATATAGCCCATGTTAATTTCGCATTGATAATATGCTGTTGTGCAAAGTTTGAAGCCTGAGTGTGATGCGGTTCCTGAGCCTTAGGTGACCAAGGTTTCGAGTTACCAAAATATCTTACTACACTCGGCCCTGTCTGAGCTGTAAAACTGACGAATCGGAAAACCTCGAACGGCCCATTTTGTTTTCTATTTTTCTAAATTTTTAAGGTTGTTGCATCCTTAAAATGAATTGATACAAACCTTGCTCAGTCTTTGAACTACTTTCAAGTAATTTTTTCATGGCTCTACGTTGAGTAGTTTTTTCAGCTATAGAGTACAACCGCCCAATTTTACCCAATTATATATATATATATATATAGATTATAAAAGAGGTAAGGTCTCCAGTGTAATCATGAAAAGCTTTTTAACTGTTGAGCCTTAAATTCTTCAAAAGGTCATATTATGCATAGAAAGACGCAAAGGTGCACGCGGGCACATTTTAAAAGGTCTTGGAGTTCACTATATTTTCTGTACATTCGTTGATTTTGAGCCACAACTGAGTTGAACAGAAGAAAGTGTTCCGGCATTTTCAGATGAAAAAAGAGGCATTTTCTTCGAGTAGAATTAAAAGTATGACAGGGAAATTCGTTCTGCGCCTCAATTTACACACCTGTGATCGAAGCTCAATTTCAAAAATCACATCTTTGTAGTCCCCGAGTCAGCGGGTCAACTGGTATTTTATCTATCTATCTATCTAGAGGCTAAACATTGTTTCTCCAAAATCGGATTTAGGTGGATAGAAACATTTAGTAAGGATCATTAAAACACTTTCGAATGAATCAATAAATACATTTTGGTGATAAATGTTTGTTTTGTTTTGCAATCACCCACACCACTTTTAATAATTCGTGTATGTTTCGGTGAAGTTTTTGATAAGGCAATACATCGCGACCTTAGTTCTTGTATCTGAAAGCCTAGAGATCTTTTAGTAAGTAGAAGAGGTATAAGAAATGCACACGTTGACATTTGTTCAAAATGCAGTGTGGCACTTACCAGTCAGTTTCACAGTTGCGGTTTATTTTAACTCCGTATCATAATAATTACTATAGCCGCAAACGTTTAACATCGAATTTTTCAGTTGTGCAAAAAGTGGAGTTTTGAACAAGCAAGAACTAAGGCTGCGATATTTCTCTTGCCCAAGCACGAGTGGGTTAGCTAGCAGAAACATCGGTTGTATGTACGAATAATGAAACCCTGAAAAGGTTAACTGTGAGAACCAAATAAAAAAAAATAAAAAAAAGTATGGAAGAAAACACCGAATCAGGACACAGAAAACCACAGTGGTATTCCCATATGAATTCAAAACAGATGAGGTCTTGGACAAATTCCCATTAAAATTGAATGGAGACAACGATTTCTTGTCATGAAATTCTCGCCGACGCCAAGCAAGGCAAACATGCTGTACAAAAGAGGGAAGTTTGGAGGATTTTTAGAAAGGGGGACAAGGTGGTCTAGAGGCAAGGTGCTCGCCTCTCATGCCAAGGGTCCCGGGTTCTAAACCCGGGCAGTGCAGGCATGTTGGAAAGTGGATTTTTCTCATATTTTCAAGTCCCTGGTCCTATTGGGGGGTAGGATCGAGTACCTAGTCTTCTCGGATAAGGACGAAAAAATTCGGAGGGCCCGTGTGCACGTTGCGCACGTTAAAGATACCTTGGCAGTTGGAAATCGTAAAGAGCAGGCCGAAAGGACGCTGCCCGGGCAAAATTGAAATTAATAGATTAAAATTTATCCATATCATCTCCCCCCCCCCCCCCCCCCCCCCCCCGCCAGAACAAGAAATAATAAAACAAGTAAAGTGAGGTGTAAATGCCAAGGGCAGCGAACCTCCTAAAATAAAGACCTCAAATCGATTTTTAGAAAGGTTTGTTCAAGCTGTTACATCGGTTCAACTTGACCATAGCCTTAGTTCTCCACCCCACCCCGCTAAAAAAAACAACAACAACTGTTTCAATTTTCTTAGTTCATACAGATAGCCAGAATGGGGGTACTGAACTGCGGAGTGGGATGAAGTTGGTAGGCCTAAAGCTTAATTGGTCCAAAGACAACAACGTAGATACCCTTGCTGTCCTCTACTATGACAGTCTACCCTTGCTGTCCTCTACTATGACAGTATGACATAAATATGTCTCCAGGTGTAATGTATCGGCAGCAAGTCCTAGCCGTATGTGTTCAGATCACAGTGAAATAAACTGTATAATACAGAACATACGGAAAAGGCTCCATTTGACCGGACCACCCAGGCAAGATACCTTGTCATATCCCTAAGCCTGTCCTTATCAACTCTCAATCTTTGTTTTTTTGTTGAGTGGTTAAGAGGTAGGAAAGATTAGGTTAAGAATTGGAGATAAAGGACGGGTTATGGATAAAATTTGGGATCTTATCTGGACTGGATGTCAGGACGTACGGAACTTTTTTTCGTTTGTTCTTTTTAGCACCGTTTTTTTGTTGTTGTTTTTTATCCTTGTGATCGAGACACGTCATAAGTGGCGAGGACTTGCTATCGATTGTACAACTTTCTTTCATTGACAGACTGAATAAGCCATTATTATGGGTTTCTAATGAGATTCGTTTACTGCTAGTGCTCCCGCTGTTTCATTATATAGTTTACAACCTCCCGTAGAGCAAGATAAGCGCCTTGGGCGTAGATAGAAATGGAAATATCATAGTAAAGGTACCATTCTTTATTGATTGATGGGTTGCATTAGCATAATATGTCTTCTATATTATATTGAATACGCGTGAACCGAATGGGTGGCCTGCTGGGTGAGTGACGACGGAGGTGTAAATGAGTGAATCGGGGTAAGAATGAGTAAGTGAAGTGAAGTGTGAATGATGAGTGGGTGTGTAAGTGAATGAGTGAGTGAGTGAATCCAGCACTTGAATAGGAGGATGAATGAGTTAGTGAACAGGAAGAGTGGGGGAGTGCGTGAGTGAATCGATAGGTGAATGAATGAGTGAATCGAAAGATGGGGGAGTGAGTGAATCGATAGGTTAGTGAATGAATAAATGGAAAGGTGAGGGAGTGAGTGAGTGAATCGATAGATGATCTTAGTAAATCGAAAGTTGAGGGAGTGTGCGAGTGAATAAATAAATCGAAAGATGAATGAGTAAGTGAAAGACAGTGTGCGTGTGCGGTTGTCGGTGAGCACTTTAGTTTTGGGTAATTTAAGTGATAATTTGAGGGAGAGAGAGTAAGATTACGAATTTAGGAACTGGGTCGGACAGGTGTGAGGTGATGAGGTGGCATGAACTGGTAAATGGATGAGTCAGATTCTGTCTTAGTCCATCCGATGTGATAGATGGAACAAGAGAGGAAGGAGGATGGGTAGAGGGTCAGAATAGCATTTTCCTACTTTTTTCTTGAATAAGTTTGGATAGAACAAAACAGAGACAAATAGAGAAGAACACGGGGGGGGGGGGGGGGGGTCAGAATAATAGTATTGTGTTCTATAGCTCCAAAAGTGTCTTGACAATGTCTAATAATACTTTGCCGTGCCGATGACACAACTAACAATAATTCACTGTTTCCTTCTGACCCCCACACTCTACAATTAACACTTTTATAGGCGTATAGTTTTGTCTCTGTTAAAAATAGGCAAGACTGGGAAATTTGGTATTAATTTTAATTAAGTCTGTTGCTTGTTGCTGTTTTTTGTTTAATCAGCGAAATGCCTTCACAATCTCATTCAATAATAATCTTCTTTTTTTTTTTTTACCATTGAGCCGAGTAAGTTTGAAATTAATAATTAAAACGGTCTGTTCATTTTCTACTTTCACCCATTCCAAATGGATGATTTCGTTTGCTTCACGTTTTGTTTTTTTTTGTTATTTTTAATATTTTAAATTTTAATTGCTTTTCCTTGTCAAACTTTTACTTTTGTTTATGCGCTTAGATTTGACTGCTTTATGTAAAATTAGAAGATTGGTCTGTTGGTGGCATTTTTAGAGAGGTGTGTGGGTGTGTGTGTACTTGTGTTTGTTGGCGGTTATGTGTATGTTAATTTTAGTTTTGAGCTTAGTTTTGGGCTTCAGTTTGAGTTTAGCCGCGCATGGGCACGTTAACGGCCACTTTGCCCTTTTCACGTGTTTTTTGTTTTTTGGGTGGGTAGGGGGGGGGTTCTTTATTTAAACTGTTAAAATATGGAGGTTTGAATGTTTGTTGGTGTGTGTGTAGATGTGTTTTATTTGTGTGTGTGTGCCTGGTATATATATATATATATATATAAATATGTGTGTGAGCTTCCTACTCTTGATTTGCCTGTATTTGAGGTGATTGTCAATTTCTTTCTCTGTGTTTGTACACTGTACATCTTAGTACATCCTGGAGGTTTGATTAATGTCTGTCTGTCTGTGTGTGTGTCGGTGATATAAGCTTCCTTCTCCAGTCTTTGCCTGTACTTGGGGTAGTTGCCAATTTCTTTCTCTATGTATGTAGGCGTACATCCCTAGTAGTTCGTAGTTAAAATCTCTTATCCAATCGTTTTAGTACCTTTTTGCTTTGTTATTCTCTGTGTTGTAGATAGGGAATGGTGATTCTCAAGAGTCCCAGGCAACGTTCCTCCCCAGGAGATCTCAGGTTTCCTCAATTTCTCTCCCATTTTGAATTTGTTAATTTGTTATTATTTTTGTTTCATTATTAATGCGTTTTGCTTTTATAGTGGTAATTATTGAAACAGTTGAGGGGGTTAGAATTAGAAGGGGTTTAAATGCCAGTTGCACTTAGATCCCTCGTAATTCTAAATCCCACCTCAAATTGAGGGGTTTAGTATTAGAAGGGATCTACGTATACATGTAGTTGGCACTTAGAGTTTTTAGACAGTTGACACTTAGACCGCTTCTGATTTTGACCCCTGCAATTTATGTAACTAACAAACTTTCTGTATTGGCTGCAATCAAAGAGAAAAGGAAATCCTTATTTCATTGGATCATAAAACTTCACTCTGATTTCTTCACCAATTCCTTCCCTGGGAGTTAAGTGCCTCCCATTTGAGAATCTCTGAGCTAGAAAACTTAAGTAGTTCTCAGGAAAGGCCTTGTCTTAGTTCACTGTATCATTTCTCGCTCCAGTTATCATGTACCAATCTGATATATCGTGACCTCAGTTCTTGTTTGGACGTTAAAAGCTTACGGCTTTAGTTTTTATGACAAGGAGTTAGAATAAATCGGAACTGTGGAACAGCTTGATAAGTGCCACAACGCATTTTAAACAAGTGTCAAAGAATGCATTTTGTTATACCTCTTCTACATACTAAAAGATCTCCAGTTTTTCAGAAAATGGAGATAGAACAAACAAGAACTAGAATTGTGATATGCGCACTGTAAATGTTAGTACTTTCTATGTCACTACTGTACAAGTACATGAGACATACGTTTATTTTTAAAGCTTCATAAATGTTTTATATGCCAAGGCGTAAAAACATTGTCCCAGTTCCAGTTTGCTTAGTCAAAGTTTTGTGGGCATTTGGTTTCAGCATGATGTTAAATTATAATAATTAGTGAATGTATATATATATATGTATAAAGCCTTCATCCCCTGATACGAACTCGAAGCACTTCACGTTCATTCTACCACCCACAATGAATTCACAAAATAAATACAGTAATAATAATAATTTTTTTTTAAAAACATAATCATGATTTCTTTTGCAAAATGATAATAATCAACAGTGTGATAAAAACAGAAATAATTAAGTATTGTTTGAGGGAAAAAGAGAAAGTTTAACTAATTAATATGAGTTAGGCCGGGAAAGTGGAGCCTGGAAAAAGATTTTAATGTTTCATATAATATAGATGAAAATTTGTCGTCTGTATATAATGCAAGAGTATTTGTAAGCAGTTTAAAAATGATGCGTTTTGAATGACTCACTAACTTGTAAGTTGATAAACACTGCAAGACGAGGCTTTTGAAAAAGAAAAAGAAAAAAAAAACAGAAGTATTAATTCCAGCCATTTTATTCAAGCTATCTTGGTCACATTCTTAAACTTGCAGTGCTGTTATTTCTCGTTCCATTGGCTTGTTTTGGTAGTATTATTTATTAAAAACAAAATGGACACACACACAAAAATTGAGAGACTTGTCAAAAAAATGTCCAATTTCTAATAAATTTTGTTGCAAAACAGTTTTTTGCCAGTAATATCTTGGGATTACTGTACAAATGCGTGGTGAGTCTTGCGAATATTATTCCTTAGTCGATTTGTTTGAAGGACAGGATAATTTTGTTTTTGATGAGCGGCTTGTTCAGCCGCGAATGTTTCTTATGTCGCGGATACTTGACAATACTGCTGTGTGTGAGGTGGAAATTAATGGCATGGTTTTTATGGGTGTTCGATGGCGTTCTTGCTTTGATCTACATGGCTTGTCGTGTGCAGTGTGTGTTTTTGTGTTTTAATCAATAGACAGTATCCGGCCTACCGTAACTTTAGGGGCTGAAGCATAGAGCAACGAAATAGCGATGAGACTACCAGGTTTTGAGGTGTGAAGCCATCCATAACTGTTTACTCACGTTACCCTTTGAGTGGGAGGGAGTTTGACGTCAATGTTAGGTCGTTTTTCTTTCGGTGGGGGGGGGGGGTGTACGCATGCTTTTCGATTATGGTAATAATAAATTTAGAAGAACATTTTCATTGTATTTAGATCTTCGACGTATGAACTTTTTTTTTTTTTAATTTAACATTATATCATAAAATCGAACATAGGCTAAGTATCTAATGAAACGGTCGAATAGTCCATGCAAAGTGTCACTTAAGAAGGTATAGAACATCAAAGATTTATCGTTAAATATCATTCTCAAGGCTCTGGGCTTGTAGATTTGGGGGAAAGGGGGAGGGAGTGTGAAGCCATGGATATGAAAACGGAAAGCGCGCTCGGGAGGGAGGGGGCAGAACTGCCACCAAAAATCGAGCTCATATGCTTTCTGATGGCCTCCTAAAGTGTCCTGCAAGTTACAGTGGGCCGAACGCTGTCTAGAATGTTCAACACCCACCCCCACCCCCCTCGCGCTTAATTTGTTTGTGCCTTGTTTCATAGAAATTGCTAGAGGTTTTATTAGTAAACGTTGTATGTGTTAATTTGTAACGAACTATTTGTATTTGGCGGAAGATTATTTTATTCTTTGTATGTAATACGGTTCAGCACTATTATTTCATTGCTTGACTGATGTAGACTTCGTAGGTGGGAATTATCATCCTTAGGAGATATTCATCCATCCGCAGTGCATGTATACTGTGATTTGTAAAGTTGAGTTTTGAGTTTGGATCACCGATCATAATGTGTAAATTGAGGCGCAGAACGAAATTTTCTGTCATACTTTTTAAGTCTGCTCGAAGAAAATGTTTCTTTCTTTTGACGGCTCAAAATGTCGGAACACTTTCTTCTGTTCAATTTAGTTGTGCCTGAAATTCAGCGAAAGCATCAAAAGTATAAGGAACTTGAAGACCTTCTGAAATATACCCATGTTCACCTTTACGTCTTTCTTTGCGTAATATGATATTTTCTAGAATTTAAGGCTCAGCGCTTAAAACGCATGTCATGATTACATTGGAGGCCGTATTTCCTTTATAATATGATGACGATGCATGATATCCAAGCTTCATCATTGTATTCATAAACATACGCAATGTGCAATTTTACAGCTAGGTTTCAGTCTGTAGGGTGGTTTCGGTCCGTTACCCTGTGAACTTTTTTAATTCCCACCTATGATGCCTATACAAATTCTGTTTGCAAAACATAACGAAACAAAACAAATTGAATGACTATTATATTATGCATTTGTTTTTTGTTGTATTTTACGGTTCGGCAGCTTTGCCAAGTTTTTTACTGCACTTAAATTTTGCCACAGTGTTTAACTGTTTTCTTGCAATTTTATCTTTTCTCATGCATGCCTTCTTTCCAGTGTTTACAATCGAAGGCAAGTGTTCTTCCACCATTGCAGATCTGTTACACACGTACAACGTACATTCCGTAATTGCTGCAGAGGAAAATTACACACAAAATTGTTGAGCACACACACACAGACATTTACAGTTTTGTTCATCCAGAGACAGTGAAACAACACACCGATGCCGATAGTCACGAGCACAAACCGCAAAAACTTTCAAATTTTGGCGCTTTAAATTGAGGGGATGAAAATAGGAGTGCCATTTGGCTGCTTTTGAGAAGAAAAAAAAAAAAGCAAAAAGTATCAGTTCAATATGAATCAGTGATTCTCAACCGTTGTCAGACAATCGCCCCTTTAAGCCCCAAATTTTATACATGCCCATATCCCAATACCTACTCAAACCCAGTAGATACATTTGACAAGAGGGCACACTACACACAAATTATGGTGTTCAATTTTTCAGAGCCTTATTAATGACAGTGGGTTTGTTGATTCTTGATTATTCATTAAAAAAAAAAACAACCCAGAAAACTCTATTTTATCAAATTTAAATACGCTAAAAAAAGAGGCCTTTTCTGGTCCATAAAGCCCATCCGCGCATGCTGTTGAGCAGGTCAGTAGTAGCCTCCTGTATTTGCCCCAAATCGTCCTCCATTCACGACTGTTTTTGCCCCCCCCCCCCATAAGCCCCCTTTCATTGGCCCCTCCCCCCTGAAATCAACATCGACCCGGGTGCGAGAACCACTGATATAAACCAATCGAATTTAATGAACTTTTGCAACACTGACATCAACTATCGAGTAAACCACTAAACCATTAAATTCGATTGGTTTATACGTAAGTGATGTTCTTTGCTTCTTTTCTCAAAAGCAATCAAATGGGACTTAGATCCCTTTTAGAATTCTCATGGCCCCAATTGTGAGTTGTTATGGCGAAATCGGGCTCAAGGGAAATGTGTATACCTCTTTAAAGAAAAAAAATTCTAAGACGATTTCAAGCAAAATACCTGAACTGAATGCAGAAAAATGGCATATATATCTTTCATTTTACATGCAAATCTCAATTTCCGTAGAAATGTTCTCCACCCCCTCGCAAATCTCCCATTGGAAAATTTTTCCCAGGAATTTGTTCTTTCACCTCAGGCCCGATTTCGCCAGACAGACTCACAATTTTGTCTGTTCTTTTTCCCGTACTGGAAACAGAAGAGGGCGCCATTTTGCATCATGTCGACAGACCTGCCAACCGTCCCCTTATTTTTACAGAATTGTCTTGTATTTAGAGTGTTCGAGAGGGCGTTAGGGTTTGTTGTTGTTGTTGATGATGATGATGGTGGTGATGATTTCTTACCAGGTTTCAGGAAAAAAAATAAGTCCACTACAGTGCGAAACATGGTGACAGTATGGACATCTTCTTACTATAATGGAGCGGGAGAGAGAACATGTAATCACATAAAACTTCGCGGCTACACGATAAAAAATCATGACAATAAGTTACGTGGACACATTCATTTGGAACAAAAATCAGTCTTTAATATTATGTGTTTACGTTTTTGTTTTTTTTAAGCCGCAAAAATAGAGACGCATCTTCGTCTAGTACAGGGGTCACCAAACTACGGCCTGGCCCGCGACGTCAGTTCATCCGGCCCGCCATGGTACTTGATTTTGTTTGATAAAACCAGGAATATCTAGAGCTACGGGATGGACAAGCTTTGAACAGGTTGCTTTTGCGGCCCGCGCTTGTAGGTCTGAATGTCAGTTATCCGGCCCTCTGTGAAAAAAGTTTGGTTACCCCTGGTCTAGTACAATCAAAAAGCATGATCTGAAAATTCGTCCTTGACCTCTCTTTACACATTGGATGATCGGAAATCAACGTTTATCATATCTGTGTATTGCTACGTGAAATTGTGGTGTAACAGTAAGTTCTGTTAGTCATTGCATCGAATCCAAATGCCGGTTTAATGTAGCCTGGATTTAGATATACGGTTGGGCTTGGTATATGGAAAATTTGCAAGATTAATCTTGCGTGGGTCGGCTAGTTATACTAATTCATGTATACAGAGAATACATTATGTGATCTGCGAAGTGAGCTGCAGTTATTTATTATTGTGCTATCCTTTCTACATAAAGTATAACTGACAGTGTGAGTTTGCCTTTAGGGATGGACCAAACCAAGGGTAGTGTTGGCGCCAGACTGGTGGCTCGCCGCCCATAAATTATGCATCACACTTATACATTAATGATCAGTGTGTTGATGTGATGCATAATTGGGGTGTGGACAGTGATTAGTATATTAGGGGGATGCATAATTGGGGTGTGGGCAGTGATTAGTATATTAGGAGGATGCATAATTGGGGTGTGGGCAGTGATTTGTGTATTAGGAGGATGCATAATTGGGGTGTGGGCAGTGATTTGTGTATTAGGAGGATGCATAATTGGGGTGTGGGCAGTGATTTGTGTATTAGGAGGATGCATAATTGGGGTGTGGGCAGTGATTTGTGTATTAGGAGGATGCATAATTGGGGTGTGGGCAGTGATTTGTGTATTAGGAGGATGCATAATTGGGGTGTGGGCAGTGATTTGTGTATTAGGAGGATGCATAATTGGGGTGTGGGCAGTGATTTGTGTATTAGGAGGATGCATAATTGGGGTGTGGGCAGTGATTTGTGTACTAGGAGGATGCATAATTGGGGTGTGGACAGTGATTAGTATATTAGGGGGATGCATAATTGGGGTGTGGGCAGTGATTTGTGTATTAGGAGGATGCATAATTGGGGTGTGGGCAGTGATTTGTGTATCAGCGTGCATAATTTATCAGTGGCGAGCCACCAGCCTGGTGCTTACACCATCCTGGGTGTGTTTCAACTCTTATAGGTTGGTGTCAAACGTGTCCTTTTGAGTTGTCCTTTATTGAATTGTCATTTAGTTGGCAGGTCTGTGTCTAGAATTATTTTACCACGGTAGGCAATGGAAGCCGCCGCCTCCCACCCCCCCCCCCGTTTTTTTTTTCTAGTTTGTTTTCTTCCTCCTGTGAAGTTGACATTAATTCTGAACGTGGTTTGTGCCCGGGGCTATTGGCATGTAACAGGTGTTTATCTCCAAAGAGATCTAGGGAGAAAGCACGAAACGTGTATTTTTTCATATAGATCCTGGGGCACCTGAGGCATTCATGTAGATTACTAGGATGTTACCCAAGTCAGGAGCAATCTCCACTCATGCATACAGTGGCATGCACAAATGCTAGCATACATTATGTATTAATTCAGCTGTGCATTCGATAATCATGCATATGAAACTGTACTCTTGACAGAGCCAGTACAATATATTTTTTACCCATGTTATCTGGGCATATCTGCAAGCACAATACAAAACATATTAATAGCACATTACACGGTTTGGTCATGCGGGCATGGTTAGTGACAACGATCAGAATACATTGGTAGCGAGGGTCTTATACTAAACCCGGAACGGCACAGACAGCTGCTGGCAGACAAGAAGTTCACACCATAATCTTCTATATTTTCCTAGTCAATGCGGGAAGACCCGATCATATAAGTCCGGTCAGACACAGTCAGCTTCTGTCATTATTTCATGGGTGTACATTCTGCTGGCATCGACTGGCTGTGACGTTCCGGGCTTTCACATTTGTGTCATACCCCTATAATTCGGCAAAAAGGAATGAAAGAAAGAAAGAAGTCAGTTGTGTTTCGTATGTGTGTTTATGAATGTGCATGTATGCTTATTAACGAAAATTAAGCAAACGTTTAAAGTCAATTTTAATATTACAATATAATATGATTGTTTATGGTATGGTGAGATCACTGTCTTGTAACTTTGTTTGTTCAAGTATTGTGTGGTGGAGTATACAGAAAACCACTTGCACAGCCAAGCATAATATTGTCTCTTAATGCACATGTTTGCTTAACGGCCACAGATGTCAAACTGTTGCACTCTTTAGTAAAGCAAAAAACCCACTGAACATAAATGGAATTTATGTGAAATCTGTCTGCTTTACAATAGGAATTATGGGCTCATACATTTTGAACTACTGTGCACTTGTATGACATGTTTATGAACCTGTGTCATACAGAAAGAGTCTTGTAGAGACCATACTAATATTCTGCCTGTGCTGTCTCCAGAACTGCACCAATCCAAGATCATTCCCTACACCTCCGTGTTCAGGCCACCAGTGCCTTTCTCCAACCAACGAGACCACTGCTGGATACCCGGTGTTTCCATCCAGGTGACCATTGTGGGCTATGACAGACAGCCGGCGCTGAAGATGCTTAACCCTAACTTGTAAGTGGCACTTCTTGTGTTGTTTAATCTGACTGACAATCTGTATTTTTGTGTTTCTGTATTATCTCTTTTATATATTTGGTGACTTCGAAACACATGCCATTTTTCCGGAGAAACTACTACGGCGAGACTTCAGATTTGGCGTGAGCTTACGAAAAGATACATCAGTCTTCATATCGGCTTTCACGACTGCACCAGGATAGTTAGGAAGAGTAAAAAAAGACTATCGGCACCGCTAAAAGTCACTGCAGTGTAACCACGGGGCAGTTTGTTTAAACAAATAATGCCGAACATAAATTCCTTGAAGGATAAAGTTTGTTTTTCGAAAATGGAACAGTGGTTTGTCCGACAAAGTAGAATTAGCGTGCTGATAACCATTTTAATTGCTGAGAACATAAGTTGAGCGAGTAGGGGTCACCATGCACAAAGTTGGAAGGTGGTAGAAGCATACTATTATGAAGAGAGGAGTCTGTCTTTAGAAATCGAGAAGCCCAGCTCTTACAACAATAGGTGAAATTGTTTGAAAACGAATATCAACGTTTTAGACAGCGACATTTCACGAAACCTTCAGGAGAACGGAACCCCCGTCAGACAAGTACTTCCGCCCTTGACATTCTTGCAGTTTGGGGGAGGGGGGGGGGGGGCAGACCACTTCGAGGTCATGAATCTGGGTGCCCCCCTGCAGTCTTTATATAATCATAGTCGCCTGCGCCTACTGTTGCACATTTTCAAATTGGCATTGCGTCTTCTTTGGTTCGGATCTCCACTTTTTGGCTGAACTTACATGCTGCACGCTACTTCTACATACCTCCTCCATTGTGCGTCAAAGTATCCAGCGGACTCGGAGTATAGTTACTTTTGTAGGTATTAGTAAAAAGGAGAAAAGAAAGTTTCTCGAAAAGCTACGAGCTCACGAAACTTCAATTATCAATATCTCAAAAGTTGATGAAGGGGAGTTAGAACCTTGTCATACTAAGGGGACGATCGTGTAGTCTTTATTTTTTAGTGCCTGTGTGTCCATCGGTCGGTTTGTAAATCAGTCCGTCTGAGAATGTTGAGAATTGCTTGTCCTGTCCCGGCGCCGGTTTTTTTCATTTGCGTTAAGATAGTTGCCCGTGTCTGTATTACGCTGTTTGTAGTATTTTGGTCAGCAGTAATTATGTCCGTCGTCAGGGAACTGGTGTGTGACAGAGCTCTTCAGACCTTCCGCGGATGATTTCCCCAGTCTAATGATATCACATCCGCCAGTGAGTAGATAGGCCTACTCCTTGACAAACAGGATACTAATGACTAGTTTGTTAGCGTGAAAAAGGGGGAGGGTAGTGGAGAAGTGAAGGAGGATTTTGTTTTCATGGCTGCCTGGGGACGCTCGAGCTCTACTATTTTTATAGACCAGAGTCCATTTTGTCACTGTTTTGTTTGCGTTTCCCGATGTGCCTTGAAAAGGTCACAGAAATTGTGGATACAAACGTAGAGGACTTGGTTGCCAAAATTTGTTGCAGTTAAAAGTATGAAAACACAGTTCACTTGAATTGCTCACACACCCACTCACTCACTCTCTCACTCACTCACTCACTCTTTCACTCACTCATTCACTCACTCCCGCGCACTCAGTCACTCAGTCCCACGCACTCACTCACACACACACGCTGGCGTACACACACACACATTGGCCCAACCAGTCGCTTACTCAGAAATTCACTCGCTCTTACCCTTGCACTGCTTAATTTTATGCCTGAATCGTCAGTGCACTTAAATCTCTAATTTGTCATCGTTTGCATGTTTGTTTCTAGCTAGCCAGTTCTTACTAGAATAATTATTATTCTGTGCCCATCTTACTGTCGTTAATCTGGCAAGTATATGAAGCACCTGGCACTTCAATATTATGCACCCCTAACAACCGGAATCCACAGCCCACCGGTATTCACAAAAGCGCCTACAAAGAAAGTCGTTGTTACGGGACCGCAGTATTTCATATTATAAGCTACAGCTGACCAGTGAACAGAACTCAGTATTTTCTCAATTTGACTTTGTACTTAGAGGACGCTCCCTTAACAACGCCCATGGACAAAGTGGTCTAGAGGCAAGGTGCTGGCCTCTCATGCCAGGGGGACCGGTTTCAAAACCCGGCCGGTGCAGGCATGTTGGAAGTTTGGGATTTTTCTCACATTTTGGTTCGTGTCCCTGATCCTATTGGGGGGAGGGGGGTTAGGATCGAGTACCTAGTCTTCTCGGATAAGGTCGAAAAAATTCGGAGGGCCCGTGTGCACTTTCTGCACGTTAAAGATACCTTGGCAGCTGGAAATCGAAAAGAGCAGACCGACAGGCCGCTCCCCGGGCAAAATTAAATCAAATTCATCCCTACCATCTCCCCCCCCCCCCCCCAAAATCCGCCAATCGGCGCTGCACTGTGGCGACGACGTGCCTGCTCCAGTTGTAACTGGACGGCAATGGCACAAAGGCATCATTTCCCAAATGGGATTAAAGAACTATGCAGATACAAATGGCATTTTCACAAGACAGCGTGATGTAACTGTCTCTGATCTCCTTATTGTGTCTCCATTTCTCCCTTGGGGCTCTGCTGGCGACTGTCCAAATTAGCATTCTGGTGGAAAGTGACAGATTAAATTAGTTGTTACTAATTTCGCTCTCGCCTGTGGTAATTTTTACTTTTTACAGGAGTCATCCACTTTGAATAAAATTGATCGAGATGCGACGTACGTATACCTGTCCTTCTCCCCCCCCCCCTCCCCCCTCTGTCTATTCGCAGCCTCTTTGTTGCCTGCGATGGTGATTGCGGGAGCCCTTTAATTCCCCAATTTTTGAAACATATCTGGCGCCCAGTGTTCATTATTTGGACTTGGGAATTTACCAGTGAATAAATTTTCCAGATAAATATTGATATTTATCATTTTTGCATGCATTTGAATACATGTATTTTATATCATTTTCCAAGTTTCCAAGTTTTATTTTAAAAAAACCAAAAAAAAACTCCGTCTTTCTCTGTCTCTCTCTCTCTCTCTCTCTCTCTCTGTCCCTCTTTCTCTGTCTCTCTTTCTCTCTCTCTCTCTCTCTCTCTCTATCTCTCTCTCTCTGTCCCTCTTTCTCTGTCTCTCTTTCTCTGTCTCTCTCTCTCTCTGTCCCTCTTTCTGTCTCTCTTTCTCCGCCTCTCTCTCTCTGTGTCTCTCTCTGTCCCTCTTTCTCTGTCTCTCTTTCTCCGCCTCTCTCTCTCTCTCTCTCTCTGTCTCTCTCTCTCTGTCCCTCTTTCTCTGTCTCTCTTTCTCTCTCTCTCTCTCTCTGTCTCTCTCTCTTTCTGTCCCTCTTTCTCTGTCTCTTTCTCCGCCTCTCTCTCTCTCTCTCTCTCTCTCTCTCTCTCTCTCTCTCTCTCTCTCTCTCTCTCTCTCTCTCTGTCTCTCTCTCTCTCTCTCTGTCTCTCTCTCGGCCCGAGGGGGTAAAAAAACTTCTTTCGCACAGATGATAATACTGACGAAGACAGGGGTTCTTTTAATTATGTGAGTGCAGCCAGTCTCCTCAAAACACAGAGCATGTATTGCAGTACTGCACACTCTTCTCAGCACTGCCAGAAACATATTGGCCCAAACCCACCGACCTGAATATCAAATAAACTCTATGATGCTCCGCCAGAACTGCAGAAAACCGTAGATTTTCTTAAAAGAACAAATCTGCAGATTTAGATCGGTGAACGAAAGAAGAAGAAGAATCTCACAGTCAGGAAAAAGGATCAGTGTCCTTTGTTGTTTAGGTCAGGCAATTTTTGTGCGCCAGATTTTTCCAGACGGTCACTGGTTTTTACCAGGAAGGTTTTCAGTATTCTCATGTCATACCCGGTCGGTTGAAGATATAGATAGGACGGTGGAAGGTCTTGGTTGTTGGGATGTGGAAGCTGTTGTTGATTAGAGAGGAGGAGGTGGAGAATTCATTTTACTTTGTTTTTGGATGGCGAAAGATGTGGGGTTTTTTTTTTTTGTTTGTTTAGGGATTTGGGGGGGGGGGGGGGGGGGGGTTAGGATGTCTGTCTTTTTTTTTTCTCAAGGCTCGCGGTGTTGGATATTGACCACCTCCTTTTTTTGTTCTGCTTTGTTTCTTTGTGTTCTCTCTCTCTCTCTCTTCTTTCTCTTTCTCTCTCTCTCTCTTTCTTTCTCTCCCCCCTGTCTGTCTTTTTCTCTATCTTTCTCCCTCCCGCTTTCTCTCTCTCTATCTGTCTGTCTCTCTCTCTGTCACACTCTCTCTGTCTATCTCTTTCTCTCTCTCTCTGTTTTTGTTTTTGTGTGTAGCCATCTAAGCGGCTGTTTTTAATGCCTCCAGCAAGGAAGAATGAACAGATGTATTGTCTCAGCTACCTGGTCATTATATCTTGTATACGTTTCTTGAATAATATCCGTCCCGGTGCCACTCAGAGCCTGGAGAAATGAGCAAAGGGTTATATTTCATTGAATTATTCACACACAAATCCATTGAACATCCCAAGAATCTGTTGACTTTTTTTGAAGGATAACTCATGTAATGTTATCCTCGGTTTTTGCAGAGTTTACCATTCTGGAAGATTAGTGCTCACTGAGCTTTGGATGTCATTGTGTGCAGTTTTTGTGGGTTTCGTTTTTTTTCGGGGGGCGGGGGGGTCTCATAGTTGTTGTTTTGTTTTTTAACCTTTCCACATTTGTGTAAATTTTTTGGTCATTCTCAAAGTGGAAGAAGAACCTGAGAGGAGAAGAAGAGATCAGGGAATTAATGATGGTGCAGAATTGATTCATTAAAAAGAAAAGCATTTGATATTTCATAATGAAAGAAAGAGAAAAAATAGAGGCGTGGAAATGAAATAGCAATTTGGAGAGTCATTAGTAAATAGGCTTTTCACGACGTCTATCATATCGTGACTTTAGTTCTTGTTTGTTTGATCTCCATTTGAAAAAACTGGAGATCTTTTAGTATGTAGAAAAGGTAAAATAAATGCACACTTAGACACTTATTTAGAATTCCGTTTTGGCACTTATCAAGCTTTTTCACAGTTCCGATCTATTCTAACTCACAATGAATACTAAAAAGCGGCAAACGTGGAATTTCTCAGTTGTGCAAGAAGTGGAGTTGGAGCAAACCAGAACTACAGTCGCGCTACAATCTACAGATCCATAAACAGTAAAAAGATGAGGCATGACTAGAGAAAGAAGACTCAGATTGTAGCAGTAGTCTGTATTTGCGCTTTCTAATCGTATTGCTTTTGATCTCGTCTAATGACTGCGAAAAGTTCCCAAGGAAACCCTAGCAACCTTGTTCCTCCTCTGTCCCATTCTACCCCAACATGAAAAGCAAGAATAAATGAGAAAAGAAGAGATAATGCGATCATAGGGTTCAGATACCGGAAATTTACTATCTATTTTAAGAAGCAAGGCTGTGACTCCATATGACAGGGGTGTACAAGCTTGCCTAATGTAAGAGCCACATACTGTAAATTTCAGCTGGTCGAGAGCTACAAGAAATGAACAAACTTTATGTTTTTGTTGTTACATAGACATTTTGTTACAAGCATTTCATATAAATTATTAAGAATACACGTATGCAGCAATATGTACTCATGTACGCAGTTTTTTTAAACTGTTAATTTGTTTCAGTTTTAGTAATCACAGTAGTAAATGTTTTCAAAATCTTGACTGCTGATTGTTTTATTTATACTGAAGGTATTAAGTACGGTAATGAACTACGGGAACATCTAAGAAAATATAAAAGTTGTATTCACTGTGGAGAAAAAAAAAGCTCAGCCAGCATTATTTCCAGGGTGGTCAGAGAGCCGAATGTTTCTCACGAGCCGCTGTTTGGCCACCCCTGCCATTTGGCGTCCGTGTTCTCTTTTTGTATCCCTTTAACAGATGGGTATAAAATTTGTTCCCGATGGTTAACGCCAATCAACTGGGAGAACGAGTGGTTCCGGAATTGAACTGGACGTTTCGGGAATTGTTAGGGGCTGAAAACACAGACAGCAAGAAAAAGGAAGAACAGGCAGGAATGATTGCAAACAGGAAGGAAAAAAAAAGGGGGGGGGGGGGAGGAGAGAGGGTAAGGTATCTGTGCGCGATTATAATCAGCCAATAGACACGGGTTTTGGAATGGAAATTGACACTTTGGATGGGCAGACAACTGGAGAAAGGAAGAGCTAGAGGGGAAAAAAATATTTCGCTTTTCATAATTGTTAAAGCATTTAGACATGCAACTTGGATAATAGCTATTGTGGTCTTATAAAAACAGATCCAGAAATAAGTGAGATTGATGTTAGAATGGGAGCTGCTGCTCCCCCCCCCCCCCTCCCCCTTTCTTTTTCTTTCATTTGACCCAGCAGGTTGCATTGTCAGCATATGGAAAGTTCAGGGTCATGGTTTTAAGACGGCAGCTGGCTCGTGGAACAAATGCCGGTGTTTATAGTGGTACTGTTCACATGCACTCACATAGGTCCGTGTGGACACAGACGTCATTGTAAGGACCACAGACGTCATTGTAAGGACCACAGACGTCATTGTAATTTTTTTGGTATTTGTATTGTTTTACAAGATGGGCGCGAGTGTTTAGACTGTGTCTTGAAGGCAGAAAGAGAATTGAATGTTTTCAGATCTTTTTCGTCTGCTTCTTTCGTGACATCTCACTGATTTTCTTTGTGTGTTCGTTCGTTTTTGCCCACCATTACTGGTTATCATTGTTGTTGTGTGAAACAGAAGAACAGTAGATTTCATCGAGCTTTCATTTTCTTGAGTTTCCGTGGGTGGTTGGTGGGCGTATGTGGTAGGGTCTCCTTCTGTCGGATTGTTCTGTTACATTGTGGTCTTGCACCTTCCTAGCACAATGTGGCGGGCATCGTGTGTACGTGCTTTCTCCAATCTCAGAGTCAGACTCTTGAGTTTCCGACCCCGTTGTTTTTTTAATTCCATTGTTTTTTGGGGATGTCCAAGAACTTACAGGGCATTATTTGCTCACGTTGTTTGTTTTATGGAGAGACTCACTTTCGTCTTGCGCTGTGCATGGTTTATTTGCGGCTTTGTCACGGACATCGATTGTGTGCTGAGTTCGCAAATTATCTAGACTTGAAAGGTCATGATCACAGTTTTTACAAATTTTCAGGACTCAAAAGATGCATTTGATATTATTATGGCTGCCATTATCTGCCAACATTGTGGGCGGATACCACCCAGGTTTACTCCGCCAACTATATTGGCCCGGGTTTATCCGCCAGTATTGGTGTTGACTAAATTTTACAAAAAAACTGGATTTATTCCCTATTATTGTTGTTGAATTAAAAAAAAAATAAACAGATTTGATTCCTAACAAAAAAGACTTTTATTAAAAATTTAAAATTAACACCCGCCCGAGAATCGAACCACGTTCACCCGATTGACAGGTGAAGATGCTAACCACTACGCTATTGCGGTCCCCCTATAAGTATAACTGTGAAGAAATTTTTCCAAAATAAACATCACTGAACCAATTATCGGCGGATAAACACCCATTATTATTATTGTCTTGCATGCTCTTTCTGTTCGATATTTTTCAACAGTGTTGTTCTGACTAGAGGACCATTCCGATTCCTGAAGATTAATTTAAACTGGTATACCAAAGGAGACCGACCAAACTTATTATTATTATTATTAGTTAATCAGCCTGAGGAAGTTCCCGATGCTGTTACCACGAAAGTAGCCATAAACCAAACCCTAAAGTATCGGTATGGCTTGAGGAGCATTGAGCCAAGCCTGTTTTGCGTCTGTTTTGACACAGAATGCTAGGTCTGTCTTTCCGCCAGTTGACTCAAGACAGTTTTGTCGCGCCCGACGTAGTGAGACAGACTTTATGTCGGCCTCGTCAGTGCACGAGGTCCTGTTTAACTCACATGAAAACGGAGACAAGGCAGACTTGGCACAGTGCGCCATTACCCTAAGACGACCGCTTTGGCAAAGAAAATAAATGACGGCGACTGTATGGACTTCAGAAAATGTAATTGGTTAAACATTTGTGACGCAACGCGACCGTTCGGTCCGGAAGGTACAAGCCTACCTATTGAGTAATTGCCCAAACGAACTTTTCTCAAAACTTTACGTCTTTAAAAAAAAGTGATAGTCATCAACTTCAGTTGCTTATAGTAACACAGTCTAAAAATGTTCAGAATTCTATGAATCTAGCATTAGATCCAAGGGAAAAGATTTCTCTTTCACTTGATATCAATAACTCATTTTACTTAAAATGTACCTTGTGGATCGAACCATCATGATGCATCACATTTGAGAGTGGATTGGCAAAATTGGGCATAAGGTGAAAAATCAAATTCCCGAGAATACTCCTTCAAAGGGGGGGGGGGCGCAATTTTTCCATGAAACTTGAGATTTGCTTACAAAATGAAAGAGCAGCCATTATTCTACATTCATTTAAAATAGTTTGCGCGAGATCGTCTAAGAAATATTTTGTTTTGATTTTTTTAAAGAGGTATAAAAACTTCACCTTAAGCCCGATTTCGCCAGATCCAGTCACATTTCTAAACCCAGTGAAAGTAATTATTTTTCATTAGTCTTTACTATCAAAGAAGAAAGAAAACGACGGTGATGTAGTAGGAATGAAAATTCGTGTAAGATGATAATAGAAGAGGAAGAAAGGCCCTTGAAGGAAGAACTCTTTCTCTCATCTTCTCTTGTCATATCCTGGTTCTTTGAGCTTCCAGTGTTGCAGTCTCTGTTCGCGTAGGGCGCTAGGGTATTCATGTCTATTGTTCTATGTATCGCCCCGCGCCGAGCAACCATTATATTGACCCTCATAACATAATCATGTGGATTAGATTTCCTTCAGCCCTAAGTGGCGGCGGTCCCCGGGAACTAGTCAGAAGCCGCAGTGATCTGTCTGGCTGTTTTTGTTGGATGCCCTGGTATTATCTCGTGGTCCCTTTTGTACGGGGTTATTGATTTCAGCTGTCTTAGAGTTATCCCAAGGTTCACGCCATTACCATCTAGTTCTTGAACTGCGTAAGCGATCTGATGCTTTGTAAGGGGGAGGAGGCTAGCGCAATGCTTCAGGCGAAATCGTTGATGACAGTGAAATAATGCCCCTTCTCGACTCTCAAATTAGGAAACGATATTGGAGATGACACCGGCGGTGGAGAGAGGGAGAGAAAGAGAGAGATGGGCTTAGAAGGAAATGGAATCTTCTTTGTGAGAGCTCAAAAGGTCGTAAATCAGCATTTGGCGGTAATTGCTGATAGCGGCCTCTGGCATTAGCTCATTGGGCCCTATCACGCCTACTCTGGCCATAAACAACAACAACAAAACAAACAAACAAACAAAACAATGAGATACTTGGTGATCAAAAGCTCCTTTAACTTTTTTCGTTTTATTTTCATTCTTTTACGTGTTTAGTGTACAATTCTCTTTTTGTTTATCTCTAATGCCGGGGCGCTGCGAAATACATTTGTTTTCTGCACGGCTACATTTTCACACTGGCGATGAAGTTAACAATCAATAAGACGGTATTTTACGATAACGATCGCAGGTACTGTGTGTTTACGAGTTATTCTCAGAAAACAACCTGTAGTTTGCATGATTGTGTACGCGTGTACAGAGCTCCAGCCCCTTTGTTTATATCAGTGTTCCTCACGGTGGGGCGTGGGACTTCAGAATGGGATTTTTTAAAGGGACTTCTCATGGAAATCCTAATTTCAAAGTGTATTTTAACTTAACTGTGTAGATAAACTATTACTGTTGTTTGTTTATGTCGTATTGATGGTTTCCTTGTTTAGCTCGGATTAAAACATCGAACTTAACAGATGCACGACTTTAATGGTTATAAGTGAATAAAAACTGACATGAAAGTTTTAATTGAAACGCCTTTTGAATGTAGATCTCTGCGTACTGAATGTAATATAAATATATTTTTTAATAATTTAGTGTATGCTGTATACTAACCTTTTTCCCGGTCATGGTGAGTCGCACGTGTTGTTGTTGTTTTGGAAAATGGCAATGGCGCGTCGGGCAAAAAAGGTTGAGAAACTGGGTTAGATCAGTTTGGTGTTGGAGGTAAATTTGGTGTGAAAGGAGACACAGATGTAGCGATATAAGTTGGTCATCTCCCTGATCCTCGTCTGAAATGCCTGGAGGGTTTGGTGATTACTGCGACTTTTATGTCTGTATCAGGAGCTCAAAAATGTCTCAGAAATGATTGAATAGAAATAAATCCGGGGTTATTACTAATCATCACCAGTTGCCCTGTCTGGAACAGACATTGGCGATCATGGCTCTCCACTCGGATTTGTCTTCAGCCAACCTCAAGAAGGAGTGGTTGTTGTGAAGTTTGTTTGTTGTCCATGAATTAAGACTTTCGGTGAAAGTTTTTCTCTGTCTACCCCTGCTTTTCCTGCCTTCTATCTTCCCTGTGACTGCGAGATGTTCGACACTTCTGAGGCGACAGATGTATCCTAAAAATTTCAGTTGCCTCCGTCTTGTTGTTTTAATTAATGATATTTTCAGATTATAGTCTCTCAAGACTGACTCATTTGATTTTTTCTCCATCCATTATATTCTCAATATTCGTCTAATAAACCACATCTCTGCTGCTTCAGTTTCCTCTCTATTTCTTTGTTCATTGTCCAACATTCACATCTGTCTAAAAGCACTGACCACACATATGTTTTCAAGACTCTGATTTTGGTGGTCGGTGATATATTTCTGTCCTTTTAATATTGGTCTCATTTTTTGGAATGAATCTTTGGCCATTATTATTCTTTTCCTTATTTCACTTAGGCTCCTACCATCTGATGTTATCAAATAGCCTAGATATTGGAATTTTGTAACTTGTTTGATTTGCTCTATGACTAAAAGTGTCATTTATTTCCAGGCGATGTCTAGTTTGGGGGGCCTGCTTATGTTGAATAAGTATATCCTGTCTTTCTCGTCGAACTTTTCTCACTGCGAAAGTAAACCTCAACATAAATGTCTAATGTATCAGGGACTGGGGCCCTCGGCTAATCATCCCTATGAAATGACAAGGTTTTAACTCCCTTCCGTCATCTTTTGAGAAATAATGATGATTGAAATTTCATGTACTCATAGTTTTTTAGAGATATGACTTTTTCTCTTTTTAGTAATACTTACAAATTACACACCGAATCCGCTTGATACTTTGGCATACAGTGGAAAATGCTTATAGAAGTAGTGTACAGTATGTTACTGAACCTTATCATTCTAAGAGGACGATGCATCAAGGTCTGGGGCCCTCACTAATATTGATAATGGCGAGAAAAAAAAAAGGGGGAAGAAAGAGAAAGAGGGGGGGGGGGATAGGGAGTGAGGGAAGAAACAACCGGTTAACAAGCAGAAATCCCGATTTGACGGCCTGGAGATGGAATGTCCACACACAGGGCATAGCAAACAGCTGACGCCGGGGTGTAACGTCACGGGGCATGGAGAGAGGTTTATCCAGGGAACGGGGGTAATGGAAACATTGTCGGCGGGAAGCAAAAAGGTGGGGGTAGCGGTCAGTCCGCCTGAGACTCTGAGATTCCAGTGGGGAGAGTGGTAAGAAGCCTAAACGTGTCGGGTTTGGCCTGAGTAGTGATTCTCAAACGGGAAGCACTCCCAGGGGAAGAATTTCAAACCGGGGAAAGGGGGGAAGGGTAGGAACTCTAAACTTTGAAAGAATGCATTCTGTACATTGTGAAATGTATATCAAATGAAAAGTTTTATGATCCATTGAAACAAGGATATTTGTTGTTGTTGGTTTGTTTGTTGTTGTTTTTTTTTGGCGTTTAATTGCAGTTTATAAAGAACGTTAGTTTCATAAATCGTCACCTTTCCTTAAAATTGCCGTAACTGGTTTTAACTACTTTTTAAGAGGGGCCAAAATAGAAAAACGGTTTTATTTTAGCACAACTGGTCTAGTGACAAAGGCTTTTAGAAGACTATTATTCCTTTTTTTTTTTTTTTTTCGGCTTAGGAGTCTATAAGATTAAGACAAGATCATTCAATGCGGCTTTGAATGTAGTCGAACGTACAGAAAAATCAATTTTTTAGTTACCAGTCTTGGGGTGGGGGCGGTGACAAAATTTTTTCAATAATTACCACTGGAAAATTATAATGGTGGAACAATTATGAGAAAAAGCGGGGTGGGTGAGGAAACTGGGATTGCGAGTGGAGGAAGATGGCCTGTGAGTGTGAGAACCGCTGGAGCGGACAGGTGAGAGATCACCCCAGCAAAACAACATGAAAGCAAATTGGGAAATGTACCGTAGCGGCGTCATTATTTTGCAGGGGTAGAATAGTGATAATGTATGGACTTAATGAAGTGAAGGCAGCAAATGGGAGGATCTGTCATTGAATGACACGGGCATGCTGCCGTTTGATGAAAAAACACCGTAAAATACCAAATACTTTACTGCAGGAGACGCAAAAACAATTTCCCTCTAATCTTTGTTCAGTTTCGACTTTGTGACATTCAAACGCGGCGTGTTTATCCGCTGATAACTGGTTTAGTGGTGTTTGTTTTGGAAAAATTTCTTCATAAATATACAGGGTCCGCAATAGCATGTTTACCATCTTTACTTGTCAGTCGGGTGACTGTGGTTCGATTCACGGGCTGGTATTTTTAATATTTGTTTTTAATTAAAGTCTTTTTTTTTTATTAGGAATCAAATCTGTTTTTTTTTTTAAATAAAAGTCTTTTTTTTTTAATTAGGAATCAGATCTGTTTAATATTTTTAATTCAACGACAATAATGGGGAATAAATCCATTTTTGTCTTTTTTGTTGTATTAATTAGTCAACACGAATACTGGCGGATAAACCCCGGCCGATATTGTTGGTGGATAAACGTGGGTAGTGCCCGCCGATAATGTTGGGGGATAATGGCAGTCTTCAAAAGAGACTTATTAGTCGTACAAAATTATAACTCAAATGAAAAGATACAGCATTTGTTGTTGAAGATGTAGACTTCTTGTATATCTGATCTATATCCGAAGAAGGCACTAGGCCTGCGGATCCATGAAAGAATTATTTTCTAACGTGGACCCACAGCGCGTCTTGTCCTTTCTGATAGAGGTTAAGATCTGCAACTTGATTTGAAAAATTTCATACTCATTTACAATTCTCTTTTCAGATATATACATAACTTTTGAGAATTTTGTCAATGTAATATAATTAATACGGAACTCTTTACATCTATTGTTAAATTTGGGAGCTCTGAGCTGAATACGAAACATACATAAAGAACGACATGAACTCAAACAGACCATGGAAGGCGTAAAGTAGCCAATCGTGCCGGCGTGCCGTAAGACCCAAACTGAAACTCAAACTCGTTCTATAAAATGATACTAGAAAGTGAAGTTGACCTAGTTTAACATATACAGTCTTTTTCCGTAACACAGCCATGGAGTCTTCTGTGTCAGGGAAGACGGAGCGGTTCCTGGCAATTGGTCACGGGTGGTGAATTGACTGCTCACTCACTTAGTGTCTGACAGTTGTGGATAGGGATGAGGATCAAACGCAGCGCAGCTTTTTAGGGTTAGGCGAAAGCAAGGTATTGATTGGTCATTGTGTTTGGGTGTTTTGCTGGAACTGTGTGTTTATAAGCATTGCGCATTTTAAGTTTGAACTTGCAGTCCCCGCCCTCACATACACACACACACATCCTTCATCTATCTATCTATCTATCTATCTATCTATCTATCTATCTATCTATCTATCTATCTATCTATCTATCTATCTATCTATCTATCTGTCTGTCTGTCTGTCTGTCTGTCTGTCTGTCTGTCTGTCTGTCTGTCTGTCTGTCTGTCTGTCTGTCCTATCTATCTGAGTCCTATCTATTTCTTTGTCTGTCTGTCTGTATGTCTGTCTGTCTGCAACAATAATGTTTTCATTATGTCTTTATGTATGTCTGGCGGCCCGATAGAGCTGCGATCCCGGAGACTGCTGACGGGTATCTTTATTCTTCCTACTCTGTCCTATTTGCTATTTGCTGCCGTGCTATCAGTTTCTACCCTTATTGCTCGTCCTTCACGAGATCTTCGCATAACGGAAATCCACTGACATTGTTTCCGAACATAGAACATTTCGAGGGGTATTTGCCATTTTGTCGTATGTGACATTTTGCCGATTTTGAGGTTTTGTCGTGAAAGTGGTTCTCTCACCCCTGATTTTATTGTATAAAATGTCATATGGGTGAATTTTTTGTGGGGATTTTAATGCAGGTTTCGATTTTGAAGCTATTGAACAAAGCCCTGACTTTACACAACTCTTCAAACTTTCAATTCTATTTTCTCGAAAAGGCTAAAATGCTCGTACAAGAGTATGGAAAATACCTTCCGATTTCTTCCAGTGAATACGAGAAATGTGATCTTCGTGTCACGCCTTCACCAGTTTTCCAGTAGCTCTAGTCTAGCCCAGGTACAGTTCATGCTCATTTCTTCCCTTCCCTCCTTATCGTCTCTCAGATTTGAAACCAGAGAAGAAGTGGGTTGATAGACACTAATGATAGAGTCACTTTCTCTGGCCTGCATTGCTGTACCAGCTCTTGTCTCCTGTCCAATTGCCATGCAGTTAACGGCAATCATGGTGTCGATTCGTCCTTTTAATTAACGGCAAATCCGGAGTCTGAAAGTGAAAAAAAAAGAAAGAAGTTATCCGAGGCCCATGGTGTATTGATCAGATAAGGTCCGCTCTGTCCAGACACTAAGCTGGTGGTGTCTGTGGTGCCAAGTGGAATATCCAGATCTCTTCAGCTTTACGGGAAGTATTAAATTGGCTGGAAAATCTCGCCCTGTTTGCTTACAGCATGCAATGTTTCTGAACCTAACAGTCTGTGAAATGCGACACTTGTATGCTTTAGGAAGCGTGTTTGACATCCATCGTTGAAAGCATGTCGTTACAATAATTATCTTAATTTAAGTGAGATAGTCGTTCACTGTATCTATCAGATTCTGGCATCTCCAAATATTATAAAAACCACAGAAAAACTGTGGGGTTGCAGCAAGGCTTGTAGGAAAGTCTCCCTTTTTTCTTTGCGTTTTATTGCATCATTTCGGTATTATTTCTTACGCGAGGCTTTGCCACATAGATCTACCACCTTTTCTTTTTGTCATATTTTGACTCTGGCATTTCCAGCATATTACATCATCACTAACCGACATGACCACATCAGCAACACTTATTACATGTCACAAGGCCAAATGGCTGAAATCCAATGACTTCTGAATCATTTATGGCAACGAGAAACCCACACGTTTGCTTACAAGCAAGAACAGCGTCAACAGCTGCCACAGGTTTATGGAATTAAGCCCGCGGTAAAACATGTAGCTTGAATCCATTATATTGTTTGAAATGTTTACCTCCAGGTCCTGCCCCCATTTCTGCTTGTGGGAAAATTCTAATTTTCTGAGAATTTGTTCTATTGTGGTACAATTAACAGGTTTCAAGATCACATTTGTGTATATTGCAGAAATTACTAAAACTGAAAATAACTTCTGTCGCCCCGAGTTCTTGCAGGAACTGCAATGGAGTGCAGTGATAAATTTCTGTGTATCACTGGTGATCCATAGGGCCTGGAGGGTTAAGTACTCCATGCTCAGGTAGTGAGATATTTTATTATTAAGATTGCGGGGACATTACTTGACTGAGCCATGCAGAACGGCGCATTGTTTTGTGCAAAATAAAAACACATTGTTTGTGCAGAATGACACATTGTTTGTGCAGAATGTCAGATTGTTTCCATCGATCAGATTGACATCATTATCTTGGGCTGCTGTTGAAGTTATCAGCCCATAAAAAGTGCAATGATCCGGATACAGCTATAAGACTGATAGCAAGCCATTTGAAATAAATTCTGGTTTTGTCCGTCCATTCGAGGATGGGTCTGAATCTGTCTGAAAGATTTGTTTATAATATTTGTGATTGGGTGAACGAAGGAAGTTTGATTTGGGTTGAAGTTCACATGTCTGACAGAACTGAAACTCCGGTCATGATTATGATTGTGTTTTCGTAAATATTTTACTCGTTTACGAAACTCTTTTCAGCTCCACACAAACAAATTTCGAGAATTTTATCAAATTAATAAAATTTATACCGAACTATTCAAATCCACTCGTGAAATTTAAATTGGTGGAGATCTGAATATGAACAATAAGTAAACTGCCCAACTACACCGTGAAAGGCACAAAGTGGCCGTTATCGCGCCGTAAAACTCAGACTCAAACCACAAAATATAATAATGCAAATTTAATAGCATCTCAACAAAACACCGTCTCGGCATCTGTCATTTGGCGGCATATAGGATTGGTATAATTAGGTCACTTGTACGATAATACAATTCAACAGCATGTCAACAAGACCCTTTGTCAGCATTTTACACGCTATCGTCAGCGTACTTGAAATACTGAGATCACTGAACTGATTCTCAACAAATTCAACGCTGTCTGGGCATATTTCACTATTCTGCGGCCCATATTATGGAAAAAGACGGTATTCGCCAAATTCAAAATTTTACTGTGCACATTGCTGTATACTTTGTTCAATTTCGATTTTATTGTGGCCGAAAGAACCTCTTAATCGCCAAAACGTATAATCCAGAAAGCAAAAGGGCACAGTATTTCATTCTATGATGTGCCGTCAAAAAGTGAATTTGACATGTATCTATATATTGATGTTGTACAGTCCTTTTCAGTAACAAGGCCTTGGTGACCCCCCGTGTGTCTTAAATATTTGGGTCACCAGCACGATAATACAAATTAATCTGTCGCCCCCAGTACTTCTCACTCATTCACTCGCTCGCTGACATAGTCACATTTTCTTCACTTCATTGTTTTATGATGAAAAAATGGTTGCGCTGGTGAGAAGATGTAGGTCTATCTACATTAACAGAATGCTTCCGGAATTCTTTATGCGACATGAGTAACAGCATGTGATCGTGACAAAGTTTGCTCGTGGCGAATTTAAGTCCCCGTTTTGGGGGGAACTTCTCTTTCGCTCTGTCTTTCCATTATTGATTTCGTCGCTGCATCCTATCTGTATCGCAAATCATGTACTTGGGCAGGCGTGTATGTGTAGGTGTCATCAAGTATCATTAGCTGAAGATTTTACTCTTTGTTCAATGGCGAGCGCGCAATGAGCCGCCTGTTGCTGGAATTTTATCCCCGCAGACAAATAAGGCTGGTGGCACACTTAGTCAATTGTGTAGCCTCCCGACAAAATGAGGCACATTTCGGCACTACCCGATTCGAGAAAATCGTTAAAAGGCATCACAGGGTCAATTTTATCGATTTTGCGTTTTCAGTATTTTTGAAAAGTTTAACCTCTTTACTATTCCTTTTCCAAATGATAATCCTATTTGAGAAGGGTAAATGCCTCAAAACTGACCTTGAATCCAGTCACCATCAATAATTCTGACTAAAAGCTGAATCTTTAAAAGCGTTTTTCTCAAAACTGTGGTTGTGTCACTTCCTGTCTTTGGTATGCCATATCTCCTGTACTAATTAAAATACAGCAATATTTTTTTTCACCAAATGAAAGGGCTTTGAAAAACCAATTGGTGATACATAAATATCTTCATCCCACCAAAATGCACGAAGTCTCATTTTGTCTGGTGCCTACACAATTCTAGTTCGACTCGGTGCGCAAGTTCTCTCTTTCTGCCAGCTGACTCAAGACGACAGTTTTGACTTGCTGTAACTAGTGAGACAGACTTGTTTCCGTCTCGCCAGTGCGCTAGGTCCCGTTTCACTCCGTGTCATACTAAAACCTAGACAATGCAGATTTGATTCAGTGTGTCTCTAGCCTAAATCAAATGTATGTGAGAAGAGCGCGCTTATGTGTGCGTTTGTTTTTTATATAAGAGAGAGGGAGAGAAAGAAAGAGATAAGGGTTATCATGTACCATTAGCAGCTGTTTTACGCCTTGTTTAATAGCGAGCGTGTACTGAGAACCACCCGGTAGCCAGAATTTGGTGCCCACAGAATAATAGCACATTGTAGACATCCATAAATTACGTACGCTTCGAGAGTGGCATCGGGTTGCTGCAGCCTACGAAAACCGTACATTGGAGGAGAGGAGGTTTCTGGGGAGCTTATGAATACTCTTCAGTTATGGTTTTAAATTTAAAAGTTTGGTTGTATTTTACTGTCTTCTTTTTTTTTCCAGCAAATTAAGATTGTTTAAAAAAAAAATCGTGTCTCTAATGAAGCAAGCAAAAATAGTTCATACAAAAATGCCTCTTAAAGTTTTCAAAAATCAAGGCATTATCGTCGAAATTCAACTTTCTGCTGAATCTAATGCCGGTTGGGGGGGGGGGTGTAAAATCGCCAAAATCTACCTTATGGAGTTTATGGGTGTGCCCTTGTCCTGTGTATCGTAACTTGCCTGCCCTCCGAGCAAGGGATTTCAACTTTTTTGCAGCTGAGGTCATAAGGTTGTGATAATATAAAAAGATGTTCCAGGCACCTCCAGAAAGTGTATTTGGATAGTCTCAAAGTGTGTTCTTCGTCCCATTTCGTTGTTCTCTTGCTCTGCACGCCGTTATTAATTTATCTGTTATCATTTACAAACATACTCGTTCTTCCGTGCATTCATTCATCGGTCTGTACATTTGTATATCCGCTCCTTGTTCGTCTTTTTATCTTTGTGGATGGGATATGTGCCTGAAAAGAGTCCCAAAAGCCAAAAGCTTGCGTCATGGGTTTTCCTTTAACTTTACGTTCCAGTTTACTCAAGCATTATGGATCCGATGTAAATGCATCCTCATTCTCTTTCCTTGCCCGAATGTAAAAAGGTGCAAATTAGGGTATAGACCAACTTTACGCAATTTTAACGCAAACAGTTATATTCATAAAACTTGTGCACAGCAGTCTCGCAGAAAGAGGGTAATCTCAAAACTTGAGAATCGCTGACCTGTATGCGTCATACGGTGCTGATTGCAATTAATCCCTGGCGGATGTGCAGCATATTGGCGTTTTATTTTATTGCAGCGATGATGAAAATAATATCCAAATCTTGCAGGCCACAATTTTGGCCAATCGGAAATAATCTCAAGGATTGCAATCATTTGTTATTAGAGAGATCTGCTGGCTTCTGGGTGCTTCCGATAAAAATAAAAAAAATGAAATTTGCAGAACTATCATTGTGAAATGTGACAAGTTAAATAATTAAAGTAGTAATATCCAGCTGTCTCAGATGCTTGCTAATTAAGACTCATCGATAACGTTTTGAATAATAAAAAAAAAAAAAGAACTTCAGTCTAATATGGCATTATTTTATCTTTTGCCGGGTTTGACTCGATCTTGCTATGCCAATTTCGGCATGAGACTAAACGGGTGCAACAAATCCCAGGGAAAAGAGCCATAAATAACAGCCTTTGGGGAGGGGGCTGGTAGCGCTTTTATGTTTGTTTTTTCTATCCACTTATCGACAACTTTTGTTGATTTAATGACGGAATAGATAAAATAACAGAATCAATTGCCGAGTGCATTTCTATGATATTAGGGGGCGGGGGGGGTGTCAAATATGCTGCACTTATTGTTGTTGGACCTACCCTTGCATAACCTGTTATGGGGAACGTAAAGTGCATTCAAACGACATGCCCCGTGTGACAAGAAACAAACAAACAGACAAAAAATAACAACTTGAAATAGCTACCTGTTTGAAGTTTTATTGTCGGCATCACTCAATTGTCTCTATGGAAAACACACGGCACCGCGTCATTAAAGATTGATCGATTTGGAAATTAACGTCAAACCTGCAATTAGCAGTGCAAATAGAGGATGTTCGTTAAAAGCACCCTGTTATGCTGGCGTAAAAGTTCAGTTTTGGAGTTCTAGGTGAATGCAGGCACTTTCTCCTTCGTCGGCTCACTTCCCCTCTATAACATCCTCCTCCTCCTCCTCCTCCTCTTTCTCTCTCCCTCTCTCTCTCTCTCTGTCTGTCTCTCTCTCTCTCTCTCTCTCTCTCTCTCTCTCTCTCTCTCTCTCTCTCTCTCTCTCTCTCTCTCTCTCTCTCTCTCTCTCTCTCTCTCTCTCTCTCTCTCTCTCTTATATATATATATATATATATATATATATATATATATATATATATATGGGATAACGGAACTGTACTTCTTAGTGGTCTTTTCCAACTTAAATGAAATCTTTTTTTCTGCTATGTATAAATCAAATGCAGTTTCAAAAAATTAATTACATGAGTTCACTGACAACAAACAAGGTTTCTAAATCATCACTGGATAACGGGAACTCTCGTCCTTTCCTAGATATATCCAACTTAGCTCTTAAACGTTATACAGCGATTGGGGACGCAAAAAATATTGCCAACATTAGACACTACCAAATCAAACATGAGGCATTTTAGCTAGAAAGACGTTCATAACACTCACTCGGACGACTGACACATTAACCTCTCTATGATATCGCCGTAAAAACTGAATTTTTCTGTAGCAAATATTTAATAGCACGTCCAATATTATGATTTCGTTTTTGATCGAGCACCTAAGCCTTCTTGGGTATGGACGAAAAACGAGGGCCCGTGTGCACGTTGCGCACGTTAAGACACTTTGGTCTTGAGAAAAGCAGGCTGAAAAAGGCCTTTGCCCGGGCAAAATTTAAAAACAAAAACAAAAAAACTAATCCCTACCACAAAACTACACAAAACATTAACAAAGAAATAAAAAAAACAAGAAAAACGAGGTATAAATGCTAAGAACACCGAATCTTCTAAAATAAAGACCTGAAACCTGTTCTTTCAAGTTTTCACCTTGAGCTTACAGTGCGCCAAGCATTCCATTCCTTGCGTTGAAATTGCACCATAAAACACTTATCGTGTTGTTTCGTAGTTCTATTTTCGGTCGGCCAGTGTGAAAATTGGCTTCGTTGTCATGGGTTATAACTTGTAGTTTGGCAATAAAAGTGCAAGCTGGCCAGAAAACTCCACACGCTGGAAGGCGGCAACTGATAGGTCAGACTGCAATGGTGTTGTGGCGTGGCTTTGAAAATAAATGCATCACTGTTCAACAAAATTGTGCCGTTTAGCTTTGCAAGGCGAGAAAATTTACCAGTGATCCATTGCTTTGGCAGTGGACTACTATGGTCTTT